>KZ308899.1:330941-353447 GCA_000376725.2 Ladona fulva | reverse complement strand
ATAACTTAAGAATTTTTTACCGAACTTTGATAAAATAGACGGAAAATTCGTAAAATATTTGGGAAATAAACAACCCATCCCTTTGACGACTAAGGCCATTGTTGAATGTTGTTTTCATGAATTATTCCATATAAGTGCACGGGGATAATCAGTTCTTATAATTTGTATGAGAAATTTACGTAAAGTAGGCTTTCATGACTTGAAAACAGTAGAACAAATGTTATAAATAATGGTAAGAAATATATTGAGTTATTATGATCTTACGGCAGAATTTATTGTGCTTAGGAGGACCAGATATATACGATAATAGATATATTTTTAAACTAAATTAAGTTCCGTCATGCTTGACGGGGGCGTTTACTAGTATTAATATAATAATCTACGAATAGATAATATTAATAAAAATAATACAAATTTCCGTAATTTCTATATATAAATCCTTATTGACTCTCTGAGTCACTAGGGATTTATCGAAGTAAGGGCCGTCAAAACTAATGAAATTATAATGTATTAGATTGCTTTTTGAAAATGTAAAAAAATTAAATCTGAGTGATAAATTCTAACATCGCAACATCTGGAAATCGCCCAGGTCCATTTATACCTCCTCCAAGCATGGGGTTAGAGTTATTTAGATAATAATCATAGTAACTACACCACACATACAACATTTTTTATGACATATTTGATTAGCATATAATTTATATTTGTTGTATTCCAAACCTTACTTTGATTTTTCCAAAAATTAGAACCACATGACCTTTTGCATGATCGGATGTTTAAATTGACTGGACTACAGGGGAGAGTGAGTTCCACGTGCTCGTAGTCGAATATTACTCTCAGCGAACTTGGAAATATGTTTGTATCGTTATCGCGAAATTTTCATTCTTAGACTCGTTGCCTGTGTCATTCTTGAATTGCGTAGAAAATTCCGATAGCGTCCTTAATCCGAGTCCGAAGTTCAAAGATCTCATATAAAATAAGCAGACAACGTAAAGCTATCGCCCCCGATGCGTAGTCGCGTCCGTATAATCCGTGTTTTGAATCTGAATTTCCTCCGAATTACACCTACGATGCGAGAGAAATATCATATTTAAATGTTAAATTACTGAATCGGGATTTAATTTTATAACTTTTCAGGGATCCACATCTACCTACACTTAAGAGTGTGTACCATAGTTATCCATTTGATATCTAAGCGGCTGAGTCAATACAGTGATATCGCAGCTAACGAGTGATCCTGTGAATTATACGGCTAACGAAGATTCTTTTCGCTCTTTTTCGGACTCGGCTAACGAATTTTTAACAGCAAAATGAATGATCTGGCCATTCCAGTACCTTATCTTTTCTGTCTGTGTGTGGCAAATGAATCAGCTGACCATAACACATAAGGGACCAACCGTATTGGCTTGTTTATGTCCAAGACAGCGAGGAGTGAAACGCCCGTTTACATCACGTTTCGGCCGACGAAGATTTCGGCTAACGAATGTGATTCCGGAACGAATTATCTTCGTTGGCCGAGGAATCAGTGTATTTTTAATAGTATCAAGGTCAGAGACAGTCTCAATTTTACATGAAGCATTTTTTTCAACCATTCTTACTGCAAACAAATACCACTAGCTAATAAGTTTCAGATTTATTATTTTTGTGAATGTAAAGAAAGTTAATGAAAGATTTTCGATCGATTGTATTTAATCAGCAAGTCCATTAGCCAATTTTCTCTTTTCTGCTCTTTTTAATGTGTTTATCCTTGTCTTTCATATCAAAATATCTTCCAGAAAACACATTGAATTGCTAACGAGAAGTGAGACATAAATATATGAATGGTAATAAATGATCAAATTCATCTATCTAAATTTTTAGAGAAAATTTAAATTTCGTAGAGTTTTGCAGTAAACGTGGAATCGGTCCTTTCAAGAGGACTGTCAGGACCCAATGCATTTTCGGAGCACCACGAACGCATTCAGAGTCTGTGGTAACAGTTCTTATTCTAGTACATAGACTCCAACACCCACTTAGCCTAAGGCAATACCCGATTCAAAGAAAACGATGGGTTTCTCAAAGGGCACCCAAGAGCTTTGTTATATCTTTGAGCAGCGATCTAAACAGGTGTGGATTTAAGCTATCAGAGGAATAAAGACCACATTGAGGCTTCCACTAGGAATTATGAGAGAAAAATTCCATTTTTTTCATAAAATTCACAAATATGCATCCCATTCATAATTTTTAAATCTCAGTCGCTACTTAGCCGCTTAGAGTAAATTCGTCAGATACGATAAATGCATTTAGCATAGATATAATTGAATGGATCCTTCAGCTTTCGAGAACGGAAAGCATGTCCATTAGTCAATTTGGAATTATTGTAATTTCAGAAGGTTAAAATCATTTCCCCATCCTGATTCGAATCCGAATGTGAGCAGCCTATTTGATTCGGAAGTTATTTTTCCTTCTTCAAGTTCGCTGAATTACATGTAACGTAGTTAGCTGAGATGTTAACATTTTCGGGTCCGAATTAAATGTTAAAAATCGCTATCCTTAAAAGAAATTCAAATTATCATTGTTGAGAGTGAATGATCGCGGTGATATTGAGAGTAGGTTTGAAGGGGTGAAGATATGAAAAGGGTTTAGCAAGAGGAACTCAATAAGTAAGTGTTAAGGTATGATAGTAAGGATTGTTTTAATTCTCTGAATAAATAGATCTGAGATACGAACTCAAAGCTCCTTTGGCATTTTACCGATTGGTAGATATCATGTAGAAGATGGAACTTCGTGACAAACCGTTAACGACGGAACTTGCTCGGGAAAAGTGACGGCTTTCAATAGTTGAATCGCTCTGGAGAAACGTTGGTTAAGTCTCATACTCATGGATATCTCGCCCTTGAAGCAATAAAATTTGTTTTCTATTATTATGCCTCACTCTTCATCATTGGCCACGTTTTTTGTGACGAAAACCTTGGACCGCTGCCTTTCTCTCGACTCGATTTGTTTTGTTTCAAAACATTTCAGTATAGATTATATACTACGCCATGCGTATTTCCACTAACGTTCCAAAATTGAGTAGTAGTAGTATTGCTAAAAGTGCTTCGACAGCTTTGGTCATTTCGCACGTGGGCTCCCACCGGTATTCGAACCCGGGACCGCTTTCATCAAAGTCGAACGCGTCGCCCACTTGGCTATCTGGTAGCACTCCAAAATTGAGGATACGCTCACAAGTTTCCAGAGAAACTATTCTATAGTGCAACAAATAATCATTCCCGCTGTGCCTGCTATTACTACCGATTTTCTTAGCATGTATTAAAAAAAATTTCGAATGGAGTTAAAGAGTGATGACTGTGATGTGTAGCCGGAACCGGTCGTCTTGTGGATATTGCAGAGTTTTCTTATACTTTCAGAATGTCTCTCCACGAAGTCCGGCCAGATAGGATAGAATTTATTGAATATTTATAAATCCCGTATTCGGCTGTTTTCAGCTTTTCTCATTAAGGAATCGCTTGTAAAAAGTATTTCTCCGTCACATATTAATCAATAGGCATATCAATAGAGTTTGTCAAAGTTTTTTTGTTGGCATCGTTATAGAAATTTCATGATGTGCATCAAGAACTAAATCTGAACGATTAACGCTAAGGTTAAAACGAAATATTTTACTCGCAAGAAAACGTATGAAATCATTCTCAGTGATTGTTTAAAGTAAACGTTTCTTAAGACGATATTAGCGCGGAAACCTTAACTTACTGTGCTAATTGGTATTTTCAAGAAAATTTCTTTAGATTAGAGTGATTTGGATGTGATATTTTTCTTGATCATTGCTGCCATTCGTGCATCTCCAGAGTTAGTTTTGAAATGGTAAAACGTGGTTGGGAGAGAAGTGCGTACATGTAGCTCTGTAAATGAAGCGCAGAAACTGACGATATCCTGCTAATTTTATTAGCCATTGTGGCATTAATGTCAGAAGCTCGGGAGGGCTTTCGTCGGACTGTTGCGATTACTTGGCCAACTTAGATTGAGGCGATCGGAAAAAGGCTTGGAGTTTCGCCAATTTGGAACGTCATTTAAAATGTTGACATTCATCCATAATGAGTTTTTTTTCTTAACAGCTCGTGACGTGTTTTAATTGAGAAACGTTATTAAGAAGAGTTAGTGACGTTATTAAGAAGAGTTTTTGTTTCCGATGCAGCATTAGGAAGGAATACTCCTTTGTTTCGCACACGCTGTCTCCATGATAAGCTATCATTTCTTCTTTCTCATGAATGCTTCGTAGTCTTATCTTCAGACTCTTCCTCTTCGTGTAGTCCCATCGTACCTCATTTCCTTCTTCATTTGTTTATTAATGCTACACATGCTCGAATAAGCCTCAGTGATTCATTTTTAAAGAGGTCATGAAATGTACGGTCATTCTCTAACGAGCCTTTTGGTGCATTTCCGGCGCATAACGAACTCACAGAAAACATACTTTGAACAAAGTTTTACTTAAATGTAGTAGTTTTAAATGGCGCACCGTTGTATTACGGCCGATATTATTTGCATCCCTTGGTTAACGAACATAGGCTTATAATTTTCCTAATGATTATTCAATTCAAACGGCTTTGCCATAGTCAAAAATAACATTTAATTTGTAATATTTCTCGACAAATACTTTTTTATCGGAAAAACTTCATCGGAAAGTCAAAATTGTCGCTCCAATTAAGTTGCGGATGTTTTTAAACGCAAATTAGATGATAGTATGCACATCAGAGGAATGATGAGATTAATCGAGTAAGATGGCGGACGCCTATGATTGCGTTGTGTGTAGGGGAAAGGTAAATAGAAACTCACAGCATATTATATGCAGTAAGTGTGGAGGATGTTTTCATAAAAAATGTTCTAAAGTTAAGGACTCTATTTTTTAAGTATTAATCTCGGAATCTGAACTTGAATGGTTCTGTTTTCGGTGCAATCCTCTATCGTCTCCAAGTCCTAATGATATGGGATCGTGCAACATGTGCTGTTCTACTGTTCTTGAGGATCTGAAGTCAATTATAAACGAACTTAAAAAAGAAATAGATCATCTTAAAAACCAACTGGCTGGACCCTCTAATGTGCAAGACGAAGAAGGATTTTTAGAAACGATTGTGTCTGAGATTAGTGAGCGGAAATATAGAGCTAAGAATGTTATGATTTTTGGACTGAGTGAAATTTCTAATTCTGGCAATAGTGGAGAGAATGATGATGAGTATATAAAGAAGTTAATTAAGAAGGTTTCTAAAGTCTCCAATGATTTAATTCGTACTTCACGTGTTGGGCGTTCTGGCACAGGAACTCAGTGTAGGCCTGTTAAAGTTATGTTTTCCAATGAAGATGATGCGTCACTTTTCTTTTATGACTTTATAAAGGCAAAAAAGTCGGACCAGCACCTTGGAAATGTGTCTGTTTCTAGGGATAAAACTATGAAAGAACGACAGTATGTCAGTAATTTACGTAAACAACTAAGTGATCGTATGGAGAAGGGCGAGAAGAACTTGACCATAAGATATATCAAAGGTGTTCCCAGAATTGTTCCTCGTAATGATGAAAAAAACTTGTAGACGGGCAGTTGACTTTTTATTACCAAAACGTAAGAGGACTCAGATCGAAAATTTCACAACTTTGTGTTGGAATTACTAATTTGGATTGTGATGTATTTGTCCTTACGGAAACGAATTTGAGTGATGATATTCTGGACATGGAACTTAGATTGGACAACTACTCCATTTACAGAAAAGATCGCAGTGTTCATACAAGCGCGAAGAAATGTGGTGGTGGGGTATTAATTGCAGTCAACAAGAGGCATAAATCTTCGTGCTTAGTATCAAATACACAAGAGATAGAACAACAGTTTGTTAAAATTAAATTGGGTAGAGTAAATGTCGTGGTTGGTGCGGTGTATATCCCTCCAAGATCTCCCCTTGATATCTACAAGACTTATTGTGATTCTGTTGAAGTTCTATTAAGTGGTTGCTCTGATACATCGGATGTTATAATTTGTGGTGACTTTAATCTACCTGGAGTTAATTGGAATGGTGAAGTTCTGACTGACAATAGTCTGGTCAGGCCTTCAGCGCAGATAGTCAGTGATATGTTTTCATATCTACAATTAAGGCAACGTAATTTTTGCTATAACTCTCATTGTGAACTCTTGGATCTAGTCTTCTCCTCATCTGAAATTGAGGTCCAAAAGGCGGAAGATGCAATATTTTCTGTAGAGGGTTACCATCCTGTTCTAATTTTTGATTTAAATTTTACTAAGTGCATGGATGACTTGAGTCTTAACTGTGAGGCTTTAGATTTAAAAAATTGTGATAATGATAGAGTTTCTTATCTACTGTCTGAAATTAATTGGGATTCAGTTTTTAATGGGCTTGATGTGGAACAGAAATTCGGTAAATTTGTTGAAATTGTTAATGGTGTGATTTCTGAATGCACGCCTGTTAAAAGAATTGGCGATTCCAGATTTCCTCGTTGGTATAATACTAAACTTATAAGATTATTAGCACGTAAAAGAAAGTTACATTATCAATATAAGAAATTTAAATCACGATATTTTTATGATGAATTTTGTGTCATCCGCAGTATATGTAGGAGGGAAGCTAGAGTGTGTTATGATAATTTTGTTGAACGGGTGCAGAGTTCTATTCCTGCTGATATGAGGTTCTTTTGGAATTATGTAAACTCATTGAGAGGCAGTAATGGGTTACCTGAAACAATGTTTTACAAATCTTCAAAGGGGAATGTCCCTCATGAGATAGTGAATCTATTTGCAAGTTATTTTTCTAATAATTATAACCCCTGCAGCCCATCTCATCATGAATTTTTCTTCACTAATGACGTTCAATTGCCTAATATATCAATAACACTTCAAGATGTACGTGGTAGGCTGAGATCTTTGAACTCAAATAAGGGTCCAGGGTCTGATGGTATTCCTCCTTCAGTACTGAAGTATTGTGCGGATATTCTGGCTCTGCCACTGACTAAATTATTTAACGAATCTTTATCTACGGGTATTTTCCCACAGATATTAAAAATTAGTAATATAGTGCCTATATACAAGTCTGGTGATAAATCTGATGTTACTAACTATAGACCTATTGCAATTCAATCTCATGTGGCTAAGATATTTGAAAGTGTTGTTCTAAGATATATAAGACCATTGTTTAAGAATATAATCATTGATGAACAGCATGGCTTCCATCCAGGTCGATCTACGACTACCAACTTGTTATCCTTTCAAAGTTATATTTTGGATTCCTTTCATAGAGGTGAGCAGGTAGATGTTGTTTATACTGATTTTAAATCTGCCTTTGATACAGTTAGTATTTATCATCTTATTGCAAAGTTACAAGGATATGGCATTACTGGTTTTCTTCTGTCATGGTTCAAAAGTTACCTTTTGGGAAGAAAGCAGAGAGTTAAAGTTAAAGCTTACCAGTCCTTTGAGTTTGAGGTAACATCGGGAGTTCCTCAAGGGTCTCATTTTGGGCCTTTTCTTTTTAATTTATTTATAAATGATATAGGTGAAATACTTAAGCCTGCTATTTTTGCTTTATATGCTGATGACTTGAAAATATATCTCTCTCTAAAATCCCTGGACGGATGTTTAGAAATTCAGAATAGTCTGGACAAATTCTATGTGTGGTGTAATGATAATGGAATGAGCTTGAATTTTAGTAAATGTTTATGTATGACCTATTTTCGTTGTAAGGCTCCTATTTTATTTGAATATAAAATCAATAACATGTCTCTTGGCAGGACAGAGATAATAAAAGATTTAGGAATCATACTTACTCCAGCCTTAAGTTTTGATAACCATATTGATATGATTGTTAATAAATCTCTTAAAACTTTAGGTTTTATTTCAAGATTTACCAAAGACTTTAGTGATATTTCAGTATTTAGGATTTTATTTGTTACCTTGGTTCTACCTATTGTTGAATATGGATCTGTTATTTGGAGCCCAACATATCAGTGTCATATAAGTAGACTTGAAAAATGTCTGAAAAAATTTGTAAGAATTTGTGCCTACAGATGTGGTATTGACGTGTCGTTGACAACATATAATGAACTTTATGAGGCTTTGGACTTATGTACATTGTCTGGCAGACGATGTCAAGCTGACATTGTATTCCTGTACAAATTGTTGAACAATATTATATCTTCTTCTCAATTGCTTCAGCTAATAGCTTTTCATATTCCTAAGGCTAACACTCGCAATAGAGATACCTTTCATAGGGATTTTTACAGGACTAATTATATGTTCAATAGTCCATTGGCTAGAATGGTTAGGGAGGCAAACTCACTCCCTTTTGATATGGATTTTTTTAATATGAGTTTATCTATGTTTAAGAATTCTTTAAAGACCTATATTTCATAATTTTCATGATGTTCATGGTTTATTATTTTATATTGGTATGTTCACCATCTACATGGTTGCTTTGCATCTATTATTTTATTTTATTATCTATTATTCTATTATTATTATTGTAGTAATTGGGTCACTGCCCGTGTTTGTACTGAATGTACATTCATTCATTCATGTGCAATAAATAAATAAATTAATGTGCTAAATTGAAATTTATCGGATACATCAGCCTTCACTTCGTGAAAGAAGTTATTTCATTCCTTGTAAAGGAAAATGCGCCTTTTATTACAAATTTAAGTACAAATCGTTATCATTTTATTTAACCTCGATAATTTAATAATTCTCTTTTTTTGAGTTCAAAGTTATGATGAGCAATTGTAATCGTAAAGTGTGATAGCGTAGTAGATAGATAACGCAATAGAGCGTAGTCAAGATCATTATGTGATTATTTATTTGATACATTTTGAAAATGTTTTGACTTATTTTATCAAAGTTTTTGTAATTTTTAACCGTATATAATGTTTGAATTTCAACATTTGAATCTGTGAACCTTCTTTCTAATACTCATCCTGGATTCCAGCGAATGTTATTTCCAATGTAAATTCGCAAAATGAATCTACTCTCTATATGACGAAAAGGAGATGTATATCTCCTACATATCAAGAAGAGAGGCTATAAAATTAAAACAAATAATACTCCGTGCATATCTTCTCCCCTTATGCATCCTCAAAGACTCCCATCCAAACGTGATCGACTCCTAGGGGTCCATTTAGACCACTTTGAGAACATTTATTAGAGACCTCGTTCCCCCTAGCGCAGTTTTTTATTTCATAAATTCAGTATATTCAGTAATAATTCATTTCCCGTCGGTCCCTAAAATCTTCATGGATTTATTGGTTTTCGCCTACTGCATAATCTATTTCTATTAATTTATCGTTCTATTTTTATAACTCTTTTTAAATCTGATACTTTGATATTTATTAAATTCTATTCTCATTGGCTGGACTTCGTGGAAAGACATTCTAAAGGAATAACTAAAACATCTTGTGGACATTACAAAGTATTCCTTTTGATATTTATTATTTACATTGAGTAGTTAGCGATTCAAATCGGCAGCTGTGGTAATTATGTGGTTGAGAAAAGAGAAATCGTTTGCCAATGCAGGATGGGCATTAGAGGCAACCTGTCAGTGGGAACGAATTGTCGGTAGTTTCGACATAGCCGCCGATATTTGAAAATCGGTTACTCCCGAAAATAAGATACCTCAATTCTTAACGTACAACTTTTGAATAAAAGGAAAATTGATGTCAATACACAAAGAATAGCGACCCTTTGCAGATGTTTCTTATATAGCGATACACTAGTGAAAGTAAGACCAATTGAACAATCAATTGGTCTTATTGAATAATGATATTTACATATTAATCAGAAACGACGGTACCATTTATCTGAAGATTTACACTTACATGTTTCACGAACTCCAAAGGATGTCCTGTAATATGTAATTTTATTATTCTGTTTGATAAAAAATAATTTTACAGTGTTTTCAGTACTACTTTCACATTTATGTGAGGCCTCTAATTAGTTTATTTCACTTTTCATGTCATAAAACAATTGAGATATTGGGAATAAGCGCTAACGAAATGGTATTACTGACAAGTTTTCGATGTGTCACTTCGGCTCGTCGCGGAGTAATCACATTCATTTTACGACATGCCAAAGGCAGGGCCAGTTTCAGACGGTGAGCAAGTGAGGCAACCGCCTCAAGGCGAAGTAGTCCATCGGATGGCAATGTTTGACCGGGAGAATGAACGTTTTCAACTATGATGATCAAAGGCTTGGATTTTTTTATAGTTTTCTCGTAAATGGCGGCAGCGACTGTACTCAACGCCGAGATTATTCATATGCGTATTAAAATGGATAACGTGAAAGTTTAAAATGGCCAATTAAGTGATCGCTTCAGGGCTGCAACACGTCCGAGGTAACAACAAAGGGTCGGAATCGGTGTTGCCTTCCCTCCTGCTTTGATCTGAAGGCTCCGGGTTTATGGAAACTCCTCCGGGTGCAGACTGCAGAACAAAATCTCCGGGTCAAAACTGATGTCCGGAAAATTTGATGTCAAGGATCGAAAATGAATTCATAATTATATGTAACGGGCTATATATAGACTATAAAATTCACAGAATACAATCCTGTATTCAATATGGAAGAGCAAGTAAACCTAAAATCTATTTAATTCTCGTGATTGAAAGCGGGTTGGAGAGGATTTTGAGGAGGTCGGAATCCGCAGATTGTTTAACACTGATTTTGGAATACTATTAGAACTAGGGCTGAGGCCACACCGGCCTCGTTTAGTGATTCATCCTGGTAAACAAACAGCTTAGAACATTCGGGGCGAAGGCTCCCGAATAGCCAAGTGGGCAACGCGTTCGACTTCGGCGAAAGACGTCCCGGGTTCGATTGCAGGTGGAGGCCATGTGCGAAATGACCAAAGCAGTCGAAGCACTTTTAACAGTACTACTACTACATTCGGGGCGACGTAGCGAATCACTTGGCGAGTCTTTTTACTCGAACAGTTGCGTCGTTTCCTCCTGGCTTGTTGCCTAGTGGTTTTAATCATATACCCGCATCTATAAATCATATAACCTTTGTTAGTTGCTTAATTGTGGTTGAAATTATCATGGACGACGACGCATTAATCGCTGCATTTTCAAACGAGAATATTCGTGGAATCCAGCGCATGATATTCGCAAAAACGCAATGGTCCGAAAAGGTTGTCTTAATACTTCAGAAGTCGCTAGTACAACGCGTTAAGTTCACTTCTCTCACAATTAATACCGTGCACCTAGCACGATGACAGCTTCCGCAATCGTTCATATTTGAATAAATATTTTCTTCTATAAGTACTATTCTACTAAAATCTGAAAGAGACGTGAGCGATCGGTACAGCTGCAGTGATGCTTCGATGCTCCAGTGTGACCACTAAGCATCTGTACTAGGCGAGTCTTCAAGCAACGCCAAGCGAGATACCTCCGGCGTGCCGTAGCGTAAGGCGTGTATGCAGTTATAACCACTAAATTATAATCCGAAACCACACATTTCCTGATTTTCAAGTAAAACTTATTTTGAAAGACTGAAAAACAGTGTTTTATGACTTCGTTCCCCAGCTCCCTTTGGTTACAAAACATTAGTAACATTCAATAATGCAGGTTCCTGTATGCTGACGTAGTAAATACGGAATGCATACGGAATAATAAATTGTTAATAGTTCACATTACTTTCGATTAACATTATCATCGCTATGCGCATAACTTAAAATGGTATGATTTGTATTAGTATGTTTGCAACTAAATAATAAAGTTTCTAACAAAAATAGTATTGCAACAAAAATAACTTCGATTAAATCCTCTGAACAAATATTCCCTTCTCGTCTTGAGGTATCCCTAATTCTTTAAATGTTTGCCAAACTTTTATTTTACATTACTCTTTCCCAGATAAGTCGTGTTCATCACACAAAAACAAACAATGCTGTTGTAATGATAGTAACGGTTGGCTACGCTTGTGCTGCCGCCATCGGGTCTGACTGGGAGTTATCCGCCATGACAATTCTTCTCCCCCCTCAGGTGGTGAGCCGTCATTTCCTGCCAAATGGAACGCGACTTGGACCGATCGGCTGAAGAAGGACCTCCTCTCATCTTACGACAAATTCTCTCGACCCGCGGAGCACACCAACACCACCGTGGTCAATATTGACCTGACCTTAAGGCACGTGGAAATGGTAAGTCATCGACCCCCTCCCTCTGCAGGTTAGACGACGTAGGCTGAGCATTTAATTGGAAGATTACGGACGTCGCACTCGAGCGTGGATGTCCGTCGCCGTTGCATCATTCACCCAACGAAGGCCGTCTTGCGCATAGCTTTTGATCGTCCGACCAAATGTGCACACAATGAGCGACATTGGATTCTATAAATGTGGCGCTTTCCTTCTCAAGGTGTATTGCGCCCTCGGTCAAATGGGACTGGGCGAGAAAATGCTGCAGATGGCGCGAATCGCTCGAGTCTGCTTTAGACGCTCATTCCTCTCGGAAGTCCGCAAGGGTCATCACGAAGAAGGTTACGATTGTGGCGTAGTGATGCTTACCTCCATGTGGTAAACAGAAGGAATAAAATCCGTCAAAATACTAGGTACAATGCGTCCATAAATCTGAATAAAACGCTAAATGGTTGTGTTGCACTCGGAGGAGCAGTAAATAGACATTAGGATTGAAATTTGGATATGTAGATTGAGCGTGAGTCAGGGTGTTTCACCTACGGATAAAGGGAAGTTTAAAATTTACGAATCCTACTTTGATCTCACCTTCATCAGCCCGAAGGAGTGCACAACTCCTCCACCAATATGTGCTTTGGATTGAAGCGACTTGGCAAGATGAGGAGTGAGGTAGCTTTCCCTCAATGAGCCAGAATGCTATGATTGGAAAAGTGAACGTAAGTGCAGCACTGTTCACGAATAACACTTTCCTTTATCATGAAAGGGACGGGTTAAAACAACCATCGCCTTGATCATGATTGTTGAATCCAAGTTCATGCTTTCTCCCATAAAAACAAGCGGGCCCAAATAATAAGGCTAATAACTAAAGGTAAAAGTTAACTTTTAATCAAAAGAAGGTTGTGTTTTAAACAGCAAATTTCTTCGATTGTCTCTTGTTTATATACATAATCCTTATATCTTCAAATTATTTTTGTGGATCTTATTATTTCACGGGCTCCCGGATAGCCAAGTGGGCAACGCGATCGACTTCTGTGAAAGCGGTCCCGGGTTCGATTCCCGGTGGGAGTCTTCGTGCGAAATGACCTAAGCTGTCGAAGCACTTTTAACAATACTAATACTAATAATACTTATTATTTCACTCTTTTTTATATTGGATAAAGGACAACTCAAAATTTTAAATACAGGATAAATTTCCAGTATAGAATTAAATCGTGCCAATAGTAGCGTTTTAATTTATAGAACAGTCGTATGTACCTTGATTAACGACTGTAATACGTTTCAGGATTCCCGTCGTTTCCAAGGGGTAATTTCCCACCCAAATTACATCTCATGGATCTAGATAAAACGTTTAAATGTTATAAAAATGTAGTACATTCATTCATTAATTTATATTTGCTACAAAATTGTAGTAAAATGTTAGTAAAATCAATAGTCATTAATGTTGTTTTTAACTGTCATTCTTCACCAGAAAGCTTCGTGAACCAAAGCCTGAGTCGTTCCCCCAGACATTTTTATCACAGCCACTCGCCGTTAACTAAGTCCAAGAACTCACTGTATTTGCTTTTGGTGAGTATCGCATTTTGCTGTGATTTTTTAACGAGCTCAAAACCTAGTGAGTTCGTCCCGTCTGGATGTAGAAACAGCAAAGTAAAGAAACGGTTTTTCATTTCTGTAAAGAATCTCTTAGGTCAACAAGCAGTTTTTTCTGATGAATTGAAACAAGTTGAATAAAGAGAATGGTATGAATCTTCCAAAAGAGTTATGTTTTAAAATTAAACTCTCGCGATAATATGACTTTCATATTCCAGTGTTTGATTAAGTCTCTCGTTCTTTACATTGTTATTATTTTATTTATTAAATTATTAATACATTCATTTAGAGCAAAAAATATGTAGGAGAGAGATTTCTTATTTTCTGAGATATTTTGTTGGCTTCTTTTATGTTTGGGATCATATAAACAGAATATTTGTGGAAAACTTTAAACAATTCCATTGCACCTGTATCACAGATTACTATTATTGCCTTGTATGACAAATTATTTTTGCTATTTTATTTCAGGGCAGAGGAAGTTATTTATGGTTGTTTCTATTATCCCCTCATTTCTGTATTTCTTTTATCACGTAGTCAACCATTAATTGATGAAAATATTTTTCTCTTTTCCCGTTAAGAACCTGCTCCTCTGTCTAAACATTTTTCTATGCAAAGAAACGGACATTCAAATTTTCCCAATCATAGACATTTTAATCAGGATTTTTCATGTTCCAATACTCATATAACATAAGGATAACAGTAAATTGAATTTATGACCTTTGGGTAAATTTTATATTTTCGTAAAAATTATTACTTCGAAAAACTTACAGAAAAAACATTTTTTTAATATCATTTTTCTGTTTTTCCGTTCTTTAAAACTGAGTAGAAAGTAAC
Source organism: Ladona fulva (assembly GCA_000376725.2). Lineage (NCBI taxonomy): Eukaryota > Metazoa > Arthropoda > Insecta > Odonata > Libellulidae > Ladona > Ladona fulva. Next base: position 338,886 of record KZ308899.1, on the reverse strand, counting down.
TCAAATTAATCGATGAGAAGGACGTTTCTTTTTCTACAAAATAATATCCATTTTTATAAATAGTATGCAAATATTGCGTCCAATTTTCTTATCAACTTCGAGAAATATGTCTTCTGGTTTAAATTATTAACATACCAATTTTAGGCTAAGTTATCCTTTCCCCCCGAAAAGGGGAAGAAAAGAAGTTATTCTTTTCTGTTTCGCGCCCCCCTATGAGCTTGCGCCCTGGGCACGGTAGCCCCGCCCTCACTACGGCTAAATGTGTTTATCTTTCGTGCAGAACTACGTAAATATATTCGTTGAAAATATCTGAGAGAATCTCTAACGACCTCGCTATTCTAAACGCCCGTGTAAGGAATAATGAGGCATAATTTGATCGGAGATAAACAGGGACCCCATAACAGAGCTATCAGGGACCCCATAACAGAGCTATCAGGGACCCCATAACAGAGACTTCAGGGATCAGAATCATAAGCCATATTTAAGTCTAATTTCATGATCTAGGAGCTGGATTCCTTATCGTAGGGGTGGCTTCAATTTTATTTTAATTTTATTGGTCTCTTAGCTTGGCAGTTTCAGAATTATTAGATAATTTATTTTTAATCCTTTCGCTAAAAAATATTTTAATCAGAAAAAAAGGTAAATCCATGATAATTTGAAATATTATCTCTCGATGTGCATGAAATCGAAGGAATTAATGATCACCACGTAATCGTCGGGAGAAGATTATTTACAGTATTAATCGCTGTAAATTTTCCATTTTTATCGCTTTTTTACTTGCTATTAGAAATCATCAAACCGAATTTCATGCAATCGATAACACGGAAATATTATTTAACGATAATACTATAAAATCAATTTCTAGAAGTACAATCACTATTTCCGCTCGCGTCAGTACCGTAATGCCTACTTACCTTCATCAGTAAAAAGTGTTAAATGCATATTCCAGAGATTTTTAATTTAAAAAGGGACAGGAAAGCAAAGAGGAAAGCAGATACTCATCCTGCGAATATCTGAAAGTATAGCTGTTAAAAAATTTCATAGGCTTTCCTAATGTCTGTGATATCCACCGCTTTATCATACATAAAAACTTCCTCAACATTTGTCTCTGTCAGGCATTGCCTTGTATTTCATAAGTTAACAGTTCCGGTGGAAGATTTCTCTTAGGGAATGAAAATGAAAACCACAGTGAAAACAGGCCTTTTAGCAGTCACAAAAGTTTGACGCTTATATTTCATCCTGTAAATTAGTCAAATTATCTCATAAATTTTCCAGCAAAAATTAATATTTATTATACATCCAATATCTATACCGATGAAAAATCATTCAAAATGAAGACAAGGTGCATGACAGTGCCACATCTATGGTTTTGCTATCAATCCATTTTATTCCGAGTGCGACCCACATTTCATTTCATTAAGACATATCGCATAGTCCATATAAGTAGTCTTCCTGGGAATGGGAAAATTATGTTTAAGTTTTTCCGAAGTAAAGCTCCAATAGGACTTATAGAAACTTCTAAATGTCTTAAAAATCCTAAAATGTTATTATTTTGTAAACGTGTCGTGATATTATTGTATCCATTCACAAAACTTATTTATGTTTCCGAATTATTTAAGTTTTTCTTCAGTTGTAACGTATATTCGCATTTTGGACAGTACTTACTGAATATTTTAACCTAAGTTCTCTTTTAAAGGCAAACTTACGTTTTTACGGATATCTTTATTTCGTTGACTCTATTAATCTGAATGTTGACTCTTTCTAGGAGGAGTTGAGGTCATTGATGACGGTCTATTGCTGGGTTAAAATGGTTAGTATTTTGACGAATGAAGAATAATTAATCTGCTAATGAGTTGAATTTTACTATAAACTGACACTTTGTCATATTGCAATGTCAACACGTTTAAATCTTTCAGTTCTGGAGCGATGAAAAGCTCAAGTGGAATTCTTCAGACTATGGAGGACTAACTAGACTATACCTACCAGATCATGAAATTTGGCAGCCTGATATAGTCCTTTATAATAGGTAAGTATCTTATATTCTTTATTTACGTACATATTCATGATATGCTATTATTTGCTAGTGAAATCAAGGTCATTATTTCTTATAAAATATTTAAAAATCATATTTTTTCAGTATGACCAGCTTGACGGATGTTATATTTTGGGATATTTTCTCACCTTCCAAATCCATTTCGTCTGCTGCTAACAGTTACCTTGTCTTATTTGAATCGGCTGAGAGATACTTAGTTTATTTAGCTGCGTGGTTTCTAAGAAAAATATTATGTATATTGCTAAATAAAGTATTATGAAGCAGAAGTAGAGGCATAGCAGAAAATTGGGGAATATTTAGTGTAGTATAGTATACCCTACTCTATATATTGGGGAATATATAGTGTAGGGTACTAAAGTATAAGAACTGTAGCAGAAATACCTAATCAGGGAAGTCTGAGAGATGAATCTGTTGTAAAACTTGGGACTGAAGTTTAGGTTAAAGAAGGCAATAGAGTTAAAAAAAATATAAAGTTAAAGTTTTTAAATGCGAACAAACTTTGGAAAGACAGTCGACGTGATTATTCTTCAACAGTTCGACAGACTTCAGGGAGCGATACTACTACGAATATTGTAGATTAATAAACATGTTTATTAAACTTTTTGATGATTGATGACAACGGATAATTTTCTTAAACATATGATGCCATGATTTTCACAATAATTTCTTTTTAGTTTGCTGGCAGTGACCTTCTATGGGCGAAGACTTGGCCTTGTATATTGCCTAAGCATCAAAGTCAGTATGGTATAATACATTACCGCCTTCAGATAGTTCATTAATTTCACAACAGACCAAAATACTAATGGAAACGATATTTGGTTTTGTTAATTGTTTTCCCCTTTGACCTTTGTTATTCGTTTTTTCCCCCGCTTTACAAGATCACGGACGAATGTTGTGTGTAATTTTTAATTCTGTTAATACCGATCGTTTTCTTAAAATTGAAGCGACCATTATTTATATTCATGTGGAGTTTATTTTCGAGTAATATTAAGCCTCCAATTTATGATGTTTTTTAGTTTGGATTGTAATAGTATTTCTCTCTTAACTCTTCTGAGTTTTCCAAAATTTTCTATGACTAATTGATATATTATAACAGGCCTGCCCAATTTATCCCCTGCTGCAATCGACTTTGATTCTAATTGTTCGACCGCTATCTTATCCGACTTGGAGAAACAAGTTCACAGAAACTAAAACAATAACAGTCTTATTTCCGAACCTTCTTCTGTATTTGTTAATCTTACGGAACTCTATAATATAAACCGGTATAATTATACGCTGATTCATAGCTAACTTAAATAATAAAAGTATTAAAAACTTTTCAAAAAGAAAGATCTTCTCTTCTTCTCTGTGACAAGCTGCAATCGAATGAGTGGCGCAAACTCATTTATTTCGTCACGTTTCCATATGTGATATTTTTCTCTTCAGTTGCTTTTACCATCATCCACATCTCCTCACAGCAATTAAATGCTAAATGACATCCATCCATAAATCGTCCAGACAGCTTAAGGTCATGGGTTAGACCCTTTTGAATCACTGGACATCCAATTCAGTTCGTTGCTTTTCTTTTTCTGGAAATGATTCAGTCGTAGTACTCTTGAACCGTGACTGGCTATCAAACATTCGAGAAGGTCCTTCGTGATTGCTTTCTTTCATTTAAGACCACGAGTAACACGAGACTTCGAGCTCTCTTTTCAGTATGATTTTCAAAAACTCGTCCTAATATCATTTGGCACGATAAGGCGTGCACATAGGAAAATTCCCAAGGAGGACGTGAAAAAAGTCTGACTGGCACTCGAACCCTCGGGATATCTCACCAGAACATGTTCTATGGTGGGATGGCTCAACATGTTCTGGTGGGTATCCGACCATCTTCTATCCAGTGAGCTATCCCACCAGAACATGGTGGGATAGCTTAATGGATAGAGCAACCAACCGGCAAATGGAAGACCCGGGTTCGAGTTCCGGTTCTGTTAGACTTTTTCCATTTCCGTTTCTCCTTGTGAACTAATATGATTTTCTTATTTCAATGCGACTTTATTCGGGCGAGATTGAAATGCCAAGTTTCTTCTTACATTTAACCCTTCGTCATATGAAGTTAAAAAGAGGTAGCTTAAATAAAATCAAAAGAAGAAAACTAATTTGTGGATTTAAATCATAAGTTAAAACTTAGGAAAAAAATACACCACAGCAGGAAAACACCCAAAAGAAGGCGAGAGTGAGAAACCTTACGAAACCTACTGATAGTGAACCAGCTTTTAAGGAAAAGACAGGTAATTCACATCTGAAAAGCAAACAAAATGATACAGATATATTATTTCATAGATACAACAACTAGAAATAAATTGTCATGAATATCAAAAAAGAATATTATGATATACGAATACAACGGGTCAGCATCATAACGCATAGGCGAGTTCGTTTCATTCACAAAATCAGAAAATTGTATTCTTCAATCATGTGTTCTTTCATTTCATTGGATCACATTAATAAGTGAAACCGACCCAATGAGTCCTATTCTAACTTCTTTTCCTCAACCCTAATGTTGTTGTGCATTCAATTTCTTCCTCTCTTGTGTTCCTCTTCTCCAATTTTTTCATAACCTCGAGTTTGGTAATTCTCTCTCTCTCTGTCCAAGGTATTTTAATTAGTCACCACATATCAAATGTTTCCCACTTTTTTCTGCTTTTCTTAAAGTCCTTGTTTCTGAGCTGTATATACTGTATATACCCCATACGTAGCTTATAACAAATTTCTTACGAGTTTGTAGTGAGACTTTTCTTGATGTCAAGAGAGATTTCCTCTTGATAGAAGTTTGTTTTGCTTCTGCTACCCTGCTTGTTACATGCGATGTGCATCTTGTCTATTTACTTTGAAAGGACGTAATCATTTCCACTTGTCTGTCGATGGTGATTTGAGCGCTCTTCAATAGAAGTATTCGTTATGAAAAATACGGAAGTGGATTTTCCTTCCTTGGTCCTGGATAATAATAATTCATTGTCAGAGATTACTGTTGGAAGGTGATAAAGAAAGGCTCTTTATCGCGCAGTGCCTCAGGGACGGAAGTGGATCACTATGGAAGCACTCACAGCATAGTCCACGAGGACGGGACCGTCCTTTGGGTCCCGCCCTCGCTATTCCGAGTCTTCTGTGACCTTAACCTCCGACTGTGGCCGTACGATGAGCAGACTTGCATTCTTCGACTGGGATCTTGGACCTACGATGGAGACCAAGTCGACCTCCAGTTGGATGAGCACGAGGCAGAGGTGAGTCTAATTGCCCGTTTACTTCACTGCTTTCCATTTCATAGAATAAAGAGAGGCGTGTGTAAGGATTTAAGTAGTAATGTTCAATTAGATTTAGAGTTTACGAAAAGCTTAAGAAAGCCGTAGTTTGCAAACATACTAACCGTTAGGAAATTCCTACCATCGGGGGGTTAGGGTAAGTATTGTTCTTAATACGTATTTCGGCAACTGCGTTGTCATCATCGTTGAGAGAAGATAACTGAGTATTGAGGTGGTGGTTAATTATGGGGTCTGTTAATTTTGCGGTTATTTTCTTGAATGAATGAATGATTTGTTTATTTGATTATGTTGCAAATGAACCATGTTTTCTTTGAGTCACGTTTTTATTTTTCTTCTTTTCTCTTCATAATAGACTTTGTCGCGATCTTGACATGATATTTCGTAGACTCCGGATTTGGTTGATGTCGGAATTGGGTCTTTAGGATTTGGGAGATTTGGTTGCAATTCATTTATATATTTGTAGTGGGGATGAAGTGCAAACAGAATGTTGATTGGCATCTGAAAGAATAGATTTTCATTGAAATTAATTCAGTTTTGATCGCCATTTTACTTCATGCAATTCATTAGTCGAAAGATGATGAATTGCGCTTGTCAATTTTGGGCTTCAAGCAAAGTACAATTTTCATTTTCATATACCGTCCAGTCTTGGCCTTCGCTTACCCTTTCCTCTGTAATGTTGGCAACTATAGCTTAACTCTTTCTTCGATAGTTTATTTATTTATTTATTTGAAGATACTCTGCGATTTGGCCATCAGGCCAGGATTTTGGGTAGGATTTTGCATCTGTTTCATTTGAGTGGAAAGTAAGTAGAACAATACTTACCTCTTTGAGATCGTAAATTTGTAAGCAGTTCAAGAAATAAGGTGCTAATATACTGGGAAAATGTGTTGAATTTTACATTAAAGCTTAATCCTCAAAATAGGGAGAACTAGAAATAAACATATTATAATTAGATATTTTTAGAATTTAGAACCCAATTTTCTGACGTACCTCTAAATTAAATGGACCCCATCTCTACGTAATCGCAATTAGAATAGAATTATTAGAAAGAATAGTTTATTTTCGTTTCCATTTTTTCCTGTTAATATATTCTGAGAGTGGAATAAATAAATAAAACGTCTTTCTTTGGGCTTGATGGGGACTAAAGGTCACTCCATGAAACCTAAGAGTTCTGAACACAAAAGTTATCTTTTAAAGAAGGCTTCACCGAAAATCATTTTCCTGAAAACCAATGGAACATTATAATAAAAATTACTTTAACAAGAATCCTACTAACATGTATTTCTGCTGGCGAAGATTTTACCGCTCTCTTCTGGACTCGGCTAACAAATACGGATCCAACTAAAACAATGCTTTACTTTAATAACAGGGAGGCTAAATCCGTGACAACCATCTATTACAGCTTCTAGGGGCGTTATTTACCAAGAATTTAAAATACGCCAGGGAATATCGGGAATCCGCTGGTATTTGTATAAAATTTAATTTCCCGTAATAAAATTAATTTGCAGCGGATTCCTTCTGAATTTCATCTCTTGGGCTGGCCCGTCAATATCTTTCCACCCCCTGAAGATCAGCTGAAAGCGTGGGGCCTCCCTCCTTGTTATTCATGTCTGATCTCCTTTCTCTGCAGATGGACCTCATGGTTCCCAATACGGAATGGGAGATCACAAGCCTCACCCGAAAGAGGAATGTGGCATATTATTCATGCTGCACAGAAGCGTACATAGACGTCACTTTCACGCTAACTCTAAAAAGACGCTCCCCAACCTACAATGCAGTTGTCATCACTCCAGCTTCCGGTAAGAGTTGTCCTCAGCTAGAGGAAAAGACTGCTATCTCTAATGAATCTGCTATTTTTGACTCAATTATCCTCTTGACGTCACCCTCAGTCTCTAGCTCATTATCAGTTTCTCTCTCCGTATTCTCATTCTCCTGTCTTATTAAGTCACTATGGTTCATTCACTAGATGTTTACACTTTAGAGAGAGAGAGAAGATGTTATCTCTTCGTATATGTAGCCAATAGGACAGGACGATCTATCCCCTCCACTCATCAAGAGCGCGGTAGAACTTAGCTGTGTTGCAACATTAGCATAAAAATATAAATTTAGTCAAAATCGTTTTAATTTTTCTCAGTATTGAGTGAAAGTAATGCTGGAAATAAAATTGTGATTGATTTTAGGTTAAGTAATAAAACAATTGCAGAAAAAACAAAAATACCACATTTCAAAGAAAATCTTGACTTTATTCCGGTTTTGTTTGAACGGGTGCTTTTACTTCAGTAATTTAGAAAACAAGAAATGTTTTACATCAAATTCTGCTTCAAATCATTTTCTTTCCGTTTGTATTATTAATTTGGCAGAGAAACGTTTTTGAGGCAAATATTCAATAGAAATTATTGGTGATGTCGAGAATTTTTGAGAAAATGTATCGAAGAAAGTAGTCGCCAGCTATCTTTCGTCTTATTTGCTCTGGAAGAAACTTCAAGCGGGAAAGTTTCGGAGAAAATAGTGAATTTATTGTCTGTGAAAATACAAACCTCTAAGTTTATAAATAACGTAAGAAAAACAATTTTAATTCGGGGGTTACGCA
>KZ308899.1:290346-305077 GCA_000376725.2 Ladona fulva | reverse complement strand
TAAGTGTCCACAAACAGAACCATATATATATATATAATATAGTAACGGTCTTGGTTTCGGACCCACTACGTAATGGTGAATTAAACACCGCTTCTTTAAATTTGCAATAAATTTGTATCTTTAACTTTTAACACGAAAACAAATATACAGAGATTGAAGTGGGCTGCGTGTGGACTGAGCGTTCTCTCCTTCTTTCCGGCGTCTTCATCTGCCCGGCTCGGATTCCCGACCTCCAGTCCCACCTCCTTTTCACCGCCTCCTTCTTTCTCCTCTTCCATAGTCCCCTCTCCTTGGGAACCCTGGGAAACTTCCCCACTTAATTCATGCGACACCGCAATACAAATTGCTGTGTTACAACATGTAATAACCGTTACAATATATATATGTATATATAAGTTTGTATTTTTTGATAACTAATTTCTATGTTGTTCTGTTTTTTTGTGTTGTATACTATAGTATATTGTATATTTCACAAGTTAATACCTTGATTTACTGTATTGTTTTTTTGTGATTTATTGTGTAAAAAGAGTGGTCATTTTACTTTCAGGTACCTCCTGATGAGCTTTCTAGCACAGGAGAACTTAATTGTCAGTTCATCTATAATCATTACTGGTAGTTAGCTTTCTGGCATATTGGCGTTTATATTTATAAAAAATGCATACATTTTACATAAATTACATGGTAAAAGTATGCCACATGTTTTAACGTGCAGATTTTTTTACTCTCTTTTTGGGTTAATGTATAAAAAGAATCTTGAAAAATTATTATTATTGTTATTATCACAATTTAAACGACATCACCACATGAATATCAGTGCCCTTTTGAGTCTTTGTCCTTACATCGGTTAAATAAGCACCAGCATTTAGTGTAATTAAGAGGACAAGCATTTAATCATCCTTTTGCCTCTCCCAATTATGCAGTGACCTTTTACAGTAGCAGCCTCATCCTGGTGACCATCTCTATGATCGTTTCTGTGGCAGTTCTCAACCTCTCGCGGCCTTACCACGTGATGAGTGTTCCCTGGCCTATAAAGAGCACCCTCACAGGATTTGTCGGACGAGTGCTGGGCCTCGGAAACTATATATCCCTCGTAAGTTTGCCAAACTCTAACAGCTCACTTTCTCTATCCGAACTCAATTCTTCGTCACGTGTCTACGAGGGAACTGAGATTGCACAGTATCCGGAAACGGAAAATTTCATCTTGAATTGAAAATAATACTCCGCCGCTGCTTTTGCGAATGTCTGTCAGCAAAATAAATTCAACATTAGACTCAGAATCAAAAATTTCCCGATTTTGTACTTTAAAAAGAATACCCTCCTACCCCGAAAAAAATTTCGTTCATTTCGGGTTCTCGGTTCAGTTACGGTTTGTTGCTCTAGATCGACAATTTATGAAATCTCATAATCTTCGATTATGTTCATTAACTGGGATCATTATTCCCCCATCATAAACATACGTCACGATTTGGCCCATTATGGTACCCCTCTATTTACTTGCTAGTATATTTTTTCGGCTAATATTCATGGAAATACATTTATTAAATTGATATAAAAATTAAGACCCATATTCTCAAGTGATATTTCACTCCTCAATAACCTCGCAATTGAAAATACCAGGCAAGCTTTATCTTCCAAATAATAGACAAGTAATCCAGACGAGCTTCATCTTTCGTGAATCAGTGTCTACTACAGAATATTAGCATGACGCCCTATTTTGAATTGCAATCGCGTTTTTCATAAGAAATTTTGGAGACCTCTAAAGTCCGGGACAAACATTTGATCTTGGTCTTCAGATGAGGTTTGAGTCTAAAAAAATCCTTTTGGTTTAAAGCTAAATTGCGTCCATCCATTCTAGCTACCTCATTGTATTTGCCAACAATTCAAACCATTTAGTATGATTTTCTATTCGACGATGATCGGATTAACGAAAACTTATTTACGACTACATTACCAAGCTACTCTTACTCAAAAATTAATTTAAGTAATGTAGCTGAAGGAGCACCCGTTAGCCCCTTAGAAATGCGTTCGAAAGCGACATTGCGACGCGCACGGATTTCCGAGACGTATGTTACATACGTCTCGGATGGGAAACTTTGATGGGTGTAGTACGGATGGTTGAGTAATATATAGATTGCAGGAATTATTGTATCGTGCATAGTAATACGTTACTAGTGCACACCATTTGCGAATAACAGTGAGCTTCTTCTTCCAATGATGTCTGCTTTTAAGGTGTGGCCTTAAGGTTTCTTACCTCATTATTTATTTGTAAGTTATCCCACAAGCTACAGTTATTGAATGGAACACAGTAATTGAATGGAACTGAAAATTTAGAGTAGACTTACAAGAATAAATTCGAGCACAGCGCATGCGAAAAATGGAAATTTATTTGCGAAGTTGTTGAATGTGTTGATTATGGCGTCTGAAACGACTGTGAAAATTGGTGTTCAGTTGAGGCTATCATTTTCGATCACTTAAGTACATGAATAACGCGCGCGTATCCCAGCAACCAGTAACTTTTCTCTCCAAGGGAAGGCTGTATCGAACATAGAGTAAGGATATATAGAGCGCTCATCCTGGCTGCGCAGTAGGGAAAATCTGTCACAAAGACCTCACCCGTAATGCCCGACTATTTTCCGCGGCAATTCAAAAGTGGTTGTGCGGTTGAACACGGAATGTTTGGCGGAAATGTGCATTTAGAAAGCAAATGACGTTGGAAAATTATAGGAAGCGAAATTTATGTCAAGATATTAATAAATATTTTTATTTAGTGTTTTTGTGTGGAATTATGCTAACCCGAAAACAAGATAAAGCATTCTTTAAATTCTTGCGAAATGCTAAGTGTCCACAAACAGAACCTAATTGACTTGATTGCATCTAATAAATCTTTCTGGATCGTGGCTCTTCTTAAAACAATTTATAGGAAATTTAAGTCAACGTTCGTATTATCGCCTGGGAGACAATAAGTTACGCAAGAATAAATTAGGAGTAGGTAGTATACGTAAGGTTTCCGAAAGTTTTGTTAAAAGCTGGTTTTATTAAGGATTTTCATTCGAATTTCTATCTATTTCTTACCATTTGCAATAGTTTAAACGTTGGTGGGAAATTGTAAACTTTGTCACTTTCGAAGGCCTTGATATCATTCCCGAAACAGTTTGAATTTTACAAATCTCGGAAGACGAGCGTGTAAATCGGACCTGAAGAACTCAATGGTGACAGATTCTATCACAGAATTTAGACTATACAAATTAACGATTACAGCATCCCTCACGAGATTTAATACCTTCTAATCTCTTAATTGACCTTTCTAGGCCCACTGATGATTGAAATATTTAACAGTAATGATTGGTATAGATTGAAACATTATAATTAAATTTTGCTTATTGATAGTAGATTTTAATTAGAGATATTAAGTAGTAGTTTGGTTTTTCTTGAAATAAGAATCAAAAATAAGTTATAAATATTTAGTTTGAGGAAATTTTATTAAGGTTTGAGGAAATTTTATTAAGGTTTGAGGAAATTTTATTTGATAATTTCAGCAGCACATTGGTTTCTGTAGTCAATTCACGGGGTATTTTTATATTAGGTAATTTTATTAATATTTTGTTATTTTGATATTCACGATTAGGAAGAAACCGATTTTTTTCAAGTCCATTCTTCCTTGGGATTATTCCTGGGTGCGCACCATCTTGTGTTAGACAACCCTTACCCGTTTTCTGTTTTATTTTCTTTATATTCACGATTAAGAAGGAACTGATTGGAGCTTATCATTAAAAACCGAAAATTATTTATATGAGATTCGTTTTACGCATTCAGAACAACAAATAATAAAACATTTTTATTAGTGCTGCAAAAGTCATCCCTGTCGCAACATTCCTCAGCGAAATGTAATGAGCATGTTTAGGATGTCAAGTATGTTTTAAAGGGAACAAAATCCACTGTTTACTGAATCCCTCACTCTTCTCTTCTTTTACTGGAAAGGCATAGAATTTACTTTAATCCACACATATACCCTGCATGTGCGTTCCGGTGTATGACAGGGTTAGTAAGAAGGTAATCGCAAACTATGAATTTTACTTCAATTCTTCCTTTAAATGTAAAAATGGAATTTATTTTATATCTATAAATCTTTAATCAAGAGAGGTCCTCATAAAGGTTGCTAATAATTTTTATCTCCTTTTAATGTTTATCCCTTCCTTGTTGTAATAATATTTTTCTCCTTCACCGATAAAAAAGAAGACAAACTACCATGTACAAAATCTACTTTATCAGCTAGTAGCTTCGTTTGTACTCTTGAAATTTCACTTAAATTATATTATAACTTAATTGATAAGGAACCTTTCCTTCAAATTGTGAAATTGCTATCTAATTCTAAATTTAACGAATTAAAATGTACTCTTCCTCCTCTAACAAAGGTTTCCTCGTTAATCCTCGCGTATCATGGCATCAGCAACATGTTTTTTTCACTCCCACAGTTATATTTCTTTCATAAACTAGATGTAAACTACAGAGTTACATTACGGAAACCATAAAAATGATTCGATATCTAAATAAAGTTAGCTTTACCAGATTAAAAAAGGCTCTGACCTCCAATAAAACTCAATGGAAAGAAACCGGCTGCTAGCACACGCACTCACGTTTTTCTCTTTTACAGTGTATTACTCTCAAAATACAGATTTTAAACTATTGATTTACATTACTCAAACCATAGACATTATAAAATGGCTCAAATTAAAACGGAATAACCTATAATATGTTCTAAAATTCTAAAAAACCGAATACGGTGCACCGATTTCCCATACATTTAAACGGCAGAATTCCGGCAGCTTGCCCGACTAAGCCGAGGTGGGCGAGGAGGTGTTCGACTCATGCGCAGAAGGTCCATGCGCGCTCTATCTTACTCTATGGTATCGAAGGCCGGAAATAAGCTTTATCACTTCCGGGGAGGCTTCGACCAGCGCATCCATCCTCTCGCGCGAGATTTCTGTTTCTCCCTTCGACTAAACTCTAAGTGCAGTGTTTCCTCCTAGGGCGGTAGTAACATACTCAATACTTGTTATCTCAGTAAACCATTTCCGTTTCATCTGTATCTTAACTGAAGAAAGTTTCTCGAAAAGCATCTAAATGGATGGCGAAAGCTCAATTTGAACCATCTTTCTGCATATCTCAAGCTGTGCGCGAGATTTCCTGTATGATTTGTAAGAAAAACCTAATTTAAATAATGATATAGGCTTTATATTTTACATTAGATCATTAAATTTAAATTCACCATTTTAAGTAATTTTTGTGTCGCTGCGGCTATTACTGGGAAACAGTTGCCATCAATGCATATAACGCTAAGGAAGCTTAATCGGATTCACTTACTAATCATTAATATTAAAAATTTCTTGTTTTACTTCGTTCTAACGTCATAAAAATTAAATTCATGACTATATTTTGTAGCGATGTAATCCAATTTTTGCAATGCGTAACCTAAGCAACTTTCGATTCAAGTTCTTGTTACCATAAGTGCAAATTAACAGAAAGGCCGAAAACGCGATAAAATAATTGAAAGATTGACATTTTAAGTCATCAAGTTCATCCATTTTCAGTAGAAATATCCTGTTAGCCACTAACTCAGATATGTAACTAATGAAGAATTGAACGGGATTTGTAAACCCAATATTCTATGAAAATGTTTCTTTCGCAACTCCCCACAGTGCATCTCGGTTAAATCTAATTACTACTAATATATAATATCTTTTACTATCTATAAAGGTTCCTGACATTTACACTTCCTTTCGGTCAATTCTGTATTAATTCTCGGCGCTTTTTCGTCGCCCTGTCATATTCCTCGAGTTAGGACGTCAGGACCCTTGGCTATGAAATTCTTTACGTGAGCATTTTTGCAATACCATGGAATGACCCTTTGTGTGAACCCCTGAAAATCTATCACCGAAGATGTATTTACTTCCTTCCTAGAATCACCCGTGATTTCTGTTTACAAAGAAACGCAAAAAATTACTGTAAAAATTTACATCAATTCTTAAAATTTCATTTGCACCATATTTCCTAAAAAAATCCGTAAATTGAAACTGATTATTGAATATCTCACGCCTTACATTAGCAAAACGATTAAGAAATAAAGACAAACAATGATATTCTTCGTTCTTAAAGTATGTTTATATTTCAATCACAGCGTACATACATTCACAAACTTGGCTTTCAAACTAACTCAAAGTATTTTCTCACGGACTGTAATTTTATATTTTTCCGTTTCATTTAGGAGTAATATTAAGTTAATAATTCTTTTCTAATTAAAAGACTAGAGGAAATGTTCCAGGACTAACTTTTATAATAGTCGGTACCTCCAAGGTAAAGACGAAGGCCCATATCTCAATGTGTTTGAGGAATGACATCGACACCTAATCCAGGTATAAGCTATTTTTACACTCAATCGAAAATCTCAGCGGAAAAACGGACTTTAAAAACGTGTGACGAGAGCGCCACTTGAACCCAAATATTCCCCACGTCATGCGGCTGATCTCACTGCCCACGGAATGGAAGATCCGACATTTTGTACGCTTTCGTCAGATATTTCTCTCGTCGGTTTATCTTTTGGAGTTTTCCTTAATTTTTTCTTATCGTGCTAAGTCACCTGAAGTCCTTTCCTTGTGCAACCCGGGAAAGTTAAAATGATTGGATTGAATCTTTTCTACGTTGCTACGCAAATGCTTCAATAATATGCACAGTTCTTCTAAGTTCTATAAAATTTATCTTCAGAGAAGAGACAGGCCAGTAATACGAAGAATCGCGGTGGTAAATTGAATAAATCTGTTTTAATTTTGGAATATCAAAACAATTTTAAGTTTGCTAATAGAGTTTACCGGCATATTTTAGTTTCTGTTATCTCTACAGCAGCTTCAACCTTTCTAAATATATATTTAGTGAAAAATGTTATATAATATATATATATAATACAATACTACTGAGCATACGATTCCTGAGCGATTAAGAAAGGTCTGGGCTCTGGTCCGGCTTGAGAGAGAAAATGTCTTCCTATGTCCACGTATGGTTCGGACTCAATTATGACCTGGACCAAATATTTCGGCTTATGCAGACCTCTATTCTGAATACAAAATAAGAGAAAGCTTGATAAGAAAGACTCGACTTTTCCCGGCGAATTATCTGCAGAAAACCCTCTGGTTAACAGCCGGGTGATTTCACGGAAAATTGAAATCCTGAAGATGACGACCGAAAGACCCTTTCTCGAGAACTCATCTGGTTGATAATCCGAGGGGACTTTCTTCAAGTTTATTAAGGATTAATTAAAGTTTATATCATGATGTTTTATTTTTATGAAACGTACACATTTTATTTTAGTGTAAGGTAAGCAACGAAAAACGCTTGAATTTAGATGAATAAGTGGCAAGGTGTCAACGGTTGTTCATTTAAATTAAAATGTGAAACAGTGCTTTGATGAGAACAGATTCTGATAAAACATACAAATTATTTCATCAAATTCATATACACCGTTGGTCGCCGACCTTCTTTTTACTTACTTTCCATACATTTTATTTTCCTTCCGCCCACCGATAAAACAATTCAGCGCTTTAGGTGAGTGAAGGATTTATAAGAATAATAATGCGCAATAAATTTACATAATACAGCCAAACATATATGTGTAAATCGGCGTCTTACTCAAGTGGAATATGAAATGCTAATGAAATTTTAAGAAATATTTCTCCCAATTAATACAAAAGTAAGCACAATACAGTAAAGGAAATATTTTTGAGGATTTTCTACTTTGTCGCAGTAATATCTTCACCCTTTATTTAAAATCATCCATCTTATAACAATTATTTTTTCGTTTTCATCCGAACGACGTATATTTGAATTTCTTTAATTATGAATGCTCACTCATAGTCGGCCTTGTCGTGTCTACTTTATATTCTATGAAATGCTCACTACCCACCAGAATACTCCCACTATTGGGTGATTGTGACTGCTTAAGTGGACGACCACTAATCTACACTGGTCACAGACGGCTGAGGGCCTCCTACATGAAAAACTAAACTTTTCGGGAAATAAAACAAAGACAAAACCTAAAAAATTCAAGAATAAAAGTGTAAGAATTCAATGTGCTCGATTCCAGTTCTCAACCGATTGAACAACCACATCCCGAAAGTGGACTAAGACTGGCTTGGCTCAACGGTTATTCCCGGGAAAAGGAAGATCTGGATTTGAGTCCAAATCTCGTCAACTATTTTCCTGTTAATCCTCAGTATTTTTAGACCCACGCCTCAACGTGCTAAGTTTAACTCCCCTGCATTTGTCCCACAAATTGTATACGTGTACCCTTCAAGCCGCCTATCGGATGCGTCATGACTTTATTTCCCTAATCGTTTATTCCGCGTAACGTTCGCGAAAAAATGCATTCTTGAATCGATTCGTTCTATCATATATATTTCCCTGGTCTTTCTCGCAGTGTCAGAATGAAGTATGTAACATGGTGGACCTACAATGTCGACTACATCATTTCTGAACGTGCTTTTCCTGAACTTATTTACTAAATTAATCCTTTGCTTAAATCTTCTAACAATAAATAAATAAATGGAGTGCCGCTAGTGGCAAAGTGTAACAGAAGTCACAAAATCCAGAAAACCACCAAAAACGGGAAGTTGAGCCTAACGCGCGTTTCACAACCCAGAGTGCATCTTCAGAGGCGTGATAGTGACTGACAGTGAACAGTCTCGGCTGTGGAGACAGTCGAAAAACAAAAGAGAATCAACCAGCGGAGTCCAATAAACAATACGATCTTTTATCAAAATCTAAGTTATAATTCATGATGGAGTGACGATTTTTGTAAATATATAAATTCTCCCAAGCATTAAAACCGTCCTTTATGTTTATTAATAACTTTAAGTCTCCCAACGAAATATTATGAGCTTGCTCTTGCATATGACTGGCTACACTACTACTTCTAACAATAAGTTCTAGGGATTCCCATCCTGCGTCCCGAAGCACCTGAGTGACGCTCACCGTAGCACGATTACCGTACGATTATTCCTCACAAAACGTATCACCTTTCGCTGCATCTTTTCTAATTCCCGAATACAACACTTATCGGTCGTATACACAAATTTCAATTGCTCGTCTACGCTAAACGCAGCTTCTCATGTCTGCTTATTCAAGGCCACGGCGCAACAGCATGGCATCCTGGGATCGAACACAGGAGAAGAACTTCGAGAGCACCATTTGGACGACCCGAGCATCGAAGAACGGCATATGATTCCCGTGAGCAGCCAGAGCTCTGGCACTTCCTCTCATCGCTCCAACCATTATGACTGGATCCTCTTAGCCGCCGCCGTGGACAGAGTGGCCTTCCTAGTCTATTGCCTCCTCTTCGGCATCCTCGCTGCCGTTTACGTGTGATTAGCCACTCGATTCATTCGGAATGAGATTGAGCGATTGAGGACGAGTGGACTTCGAAGACCAGTCGCCTCGCAGTTTGCCAAAATCATATTCCATTTATTTTTAAGAGAAGGACATCGTGGGTGCGCTAGTGCCTTAATTTAGCTGTGGAGAGAGTTTATGGATTCCGCCACAGATATCTTTGACGTTTTCTATTCCATGGAGATCCGTGCGCAACGTGTTAGTGCTTGAATTCAGAAGACCAGAGGATGTATGTCATTTTGTAAGCCATGACTGGCGAACTCCTACCATTCTCCTCTATTGGATGTTTTATCGCTTTAAGAAAATGAGTGTTTTTAACTTTTCAGGAGATGTAAATAATATGACAATTTATTCCAGTTTAGCCGAAGCCAGTTTTAGAATAAGATTTTAAAGTGAAAGATATAGTGTTATATAGTGTTTAGTCCACATAGTGTTTTTTCGATTGGAGAGAGGTTTTTCCGAGGTGACGAAAATATTCCGTAGATTCATTGCCGTAAACAATGTGAATGGATCTCGTAAAAATTTCGGTTGAAAGAACTCGGGAAGTGAAGTGTTCGCAATGTGTGGTTTCAGCAGTTATAGGTTGACACTCCCGTGGATACCAACATTCGAAACATTTGATTGCGTTATCATCGGTTTAAATGATATTTTTCCAATGTATTCGTACCCTGATTTTCACCCAAAGTATGTTTCTAAGAAATAAATGTATCTGTAGTAAATTTTTTGATTGTATAATCTCTAGCCTCGATTATTTCCCTCTGGCTATCCCCTAAAAATTGTCAAATTTCATGTAATTATACTAATTGCTCTGTTTTTATTTCATCAACTCCCATTTCCTCGTTATTTGCCGAGATTAGGCAGTAATTTACGCATTTAGCTGTTGAATTTTCAACAAATGGCAACCTATTAGCAAATATAAACCTATTGGCAATCCTGAAACGTAACACATTAAATAAAGGGCTGCAGTAATTCTGTAACGTCCTTCAAAACATCAACGGCATAAATCGTTGCTACGGAGCAACATTTTTGTCACAAATAGCATTTCTTGCTTGAACATGATTATTTTCTGACTCGGTCTTTCCAGCAAATAAACGAGGGGTATGAAGCTTCACCTGACACTCATTGACAGAGTAAGTATTCAAAACTGCTGTGACATCATTTATGATAGCCCCTTAATACAACTATTTTTGCAGTTATATTTAGCTCTAAGATTTATTCTCTACAAGCCGCTAGTGGCGCATGGTAGGGGATGAATTAACAACTACTTCATTACCTGACCTGCCCTGTTACTCTAATGCTCAGCGGAAAGAATGACAAGAAGTAGCTATCTGTTTTAGTGATTATTTCCTTGTAACGCTTTCTCGATGCATCTTGGAGATCGCACTCGTTGTTTACTGCAATTAAAATGTACTTTGTAAATGTACTTTTAATATACTTTGCCTAAAATTTCTAAACCGATGAATTTTTTGAAAAGCTTCCGTCAGAAATTTCATCGTCTCATCTTGAGTGAATTCTACCAGAGTGATCATAGCCGTAACGCTACTGCCGAACTGAAATTTCTACAAACAAAACGATCTTCTCTACGTTAGACCATCTCTTTTAGGTTATTACTTTTATATTTTTGGAGACTTTCATAATTTCTTCGGTTGATTACCGTAGGCGATCACTTAAACCTCTGACAGTGTGGGCGGTAGAGATAACTCCCAAGTAAACACAGAAACGGTTGGAAGTCATGTGTACATACCCTTCAGGCATGGAAAACTTTCCAACTTCTTAAATGTTCACATTTATAATATATCTTGATGTTTAATTAATGAAGTGCATTACTGAATGTTATTTAGATGACGAGAGCTGCGCTTCCGCCCGTAACTCTGAAGATTGATTTCAAGTTGCTGGAATCCACCTTAGACGATCCATTTGAACTTCAGCCATCATAGTTTTTTGGGCTCATCATTGAGGTTCCTATAGCTCTTACTGTTTTTGTANTGAGAATATTATATGTTATAAGATAAAAAAGATATGAGTTAGATATAAAATAATAAAATCAATTAATTTCAAATACAGGTCAATGGAAAGAAAGCTTAAACAAAAAAAATTCATCCTTTCATCAGTATATTCCGTCTAAATTGAAATCAGATTCATTCAAAATGTATTAATTTTTTTTCTATTTCCTCGCAACTAAAGAAAAATTTAACACTGATGATAAAATGAAAAAACTAACTTGAATATGATAATCTTACCATGTTTGATGTGAAGTTGGATCTATTTTTGTAGCATCTCGTAAAGTTTTCTCAGCTAATCGATGACTTCCAAGGTAATGATGCATTAAACCCTATTTTAGATAGTAGAAGATTATCAGAATAAGAAAAAAATTGCAGAAATCAAAACTAATATATTTATTTATCTAAGAAAGCCCAGAATATATCTCTGACATACTTAGAATGTGAAACAAGAATCTCTTGTTATAGAAGGAAAAGAGAAAATTTTCAGTGACCCATTAATGTCAAAATTTCTATTCCTCCACAACATAAACAAAATTATTATATTTGTTGTACCTCATTACAGCATTATGCAAAGTAATAAAAATTTCAGCTGTTCGAGGTTTATTATGAAATAAATTATCCATAATCTTAAAGACCAAATAAATGAAAAATATATTTTTTTTATTTAAATATATGTGGTGTGATAAAAAAAGGATACATGTGTTTAGCTGTGATTGGCGATTCTGTCTTCATCTCCTCAATGTTGCCAAAATATCGTCCTTTCAAGGTTTTTTTCAGTTTTGGGAATAGGAAGAAATCACAGGGGGCCATGTATGGTGAATATGGTGGTTGAGGCATCATAATGGTGTTGATTTTTGCCAAAAATCCACAAACATGCAGTGAGGTACTGGTGTGTAATTGTAGTGCAATTGCCATGAATTGTTTCACCACAGGTCCAATCATTTTCTTCGGATTGCTTCACACAAACAGCGTACAACTTCCAGGTAATATTCTTTTTTGACTGTAGGACCAAGAACTTATGATCCACTGAAATCGAAGAAAACCATGAGCAGAACACTAACTCACATTTGATTGTACTTGACATGCTTTTTTCAGTCTTGGTTCTTCAGGAAGTTTCCATTGGGACGACAGGCCCTTAGTTTCAACATCATACACCCATGGTTCACCACCATTTATGACCCGTTTATAAGTTATGGATCATCATTGACTACATTCAGCAACTCTTCAGCAATGTTCATTTAGTGCTGCTTTTGGTCAAAATTCACCAATTTTAGAACAAATTTTGCTGCCACCCGTTTCATGCCCAAAACATCCATAAAAATTGCTAGGCATGAGCCAAATGATATGCCAACCTCATCAACAACCTCTCTGATAGTGATTCGGCGATCGTCCATAATCATTTTTTTCACCTTCTCAACATTATAATCAGTTGTTGATGTGCTGGGATGTCCAGGGCTTTCATCATCTTCAGTGTCTCCAGGACTCTCTTGAAAACATTTGTATTACTTGTATATGCTCGTTTTATTCATTGGACATTTGCCAAAAGCCACATTTAACATTTCCAATGTGATGCAGCACTTTATTCCATTTCTAACGCAGAATTTAATGAAATTCTTTGTCCCATTTTGGTTGCAAGTCAAAAATCACCGATCACAGTTAAACACATGTAACTTTTTTTCACGGCCACATTAGACTAAGCGTTCAAAATGGCTGCACTAAACAATGTACAGTGAATTACTAAAATAACAAACGGGTATATATTTCTGCCCCATTATCTTATGCAACCGTTGGTAAAGAGAGTTCACAATCTAGCAATGACGTAGGACAACCCCCTCCCTGCAATATAATGGTAGTTGGCTTTCAAGGCCCTCAGACAAGAGGATGGATGATTCACAGAAGATATGTTGGAAAGGTTTCAAACTAAGAAAGAGCCTGATTTAGAATTTAGAAAATTCTTCCCTTGGATAAACTTTCGCATCCCTCATTTATTGAAATTATAGCTCAATTATTACCTACATCAGGACCGACGTGATACCTAACATTAAGATTTGATGGTGATGATGTTGAGGCAGTGTCCCTACATAGAGGGCCAAAGGTACTTAGACCTATTTGGTCCATTGTGCCATCCGCCATAATACGAAATTACCCATGGAGTCCTATGGCTTTACAAAAGGCCAAGATGCTCCCCATGGGTAAGTCCCTAATGTCCCTGGGCTCCTGAAAGATGGTGCCCATGAGACAAAGACGTGTCCTGGCAACAGCCGGGCATTGACACAGAAGATGGATTGTAGATTCCTCTTCTTGGTTANTTCGATAGCTCCCTCTAAAGGCCTAAAAGCGAGCAACGACGGCAAGGACTTGCCATCGTCTCTCATTGGAACTTTCGGACAGTAGTGTCCTCAATCGTCACGTCAAAAATTTTGAAGGCACCTTAAAATCCAAGTTTAACGTTAAAATGACACAAAATTTACCACCTGAGCATAACTGCTTCATTCAAATTCATTTACTAATGAATCATCGGCTATGTTTACCTCTTAAGCAGCATTTGCTGATCCAAGGGGGACGACCTCCCCCTCCTTTACGACTTAGCAAACAAAGTGGTTTGGATAGGACGTGACGAGCGGCCCAAACAGAAACTTGGAAGTAGCCAGCTTTTCGTGAGATTTTATGTAGCCGTTGGATTTAAGATGATACAGTCCTCGTGAAGTACCAATCAAAGCGTAATAAAAAATCATTCTTCAATACAGACCAAAGGATTATTTCTTCATGAAATTAAAAAAATCAATCTGTGGGAAGTAAGGATAACGTTTTAGTCGCATCTATTCAAGGCAACAAGAATTAAAGTAGTCACATTCAGTCAACCTTGTGAATCATTTACCAAATTCATTCTCCAAGTTAAAATTGTAATTAAAGAAGAAAAATTTAATTTTTAAATCAGATATATGAAAGGGTATTTTATCTTACTAAACAATATATATGCACTTTCATATTATTATTGATTTGCAAAGTATCTATGAAATGCATTAATGTATTTGTACAAGCTTCATTATAATTCCGCGAATCGGCGGCAGTAACTACGACTCTCATAAGGATTCCGACAATCGGCTGCATTAAATATGACTCTCTTAAGCATTCCGTCAATCGGCGGCAGAAACTGTGAGTCTCTTAAGGATTCCATCAATCGGCGGCAGAAACTGTGAGTCTCTTAAGGATTCCATCAATCGGCGGCAGAAACTGTGAGTCTCTTAAGGATTCCATCAATCGGCGGCAGAAACTGTGAGTCTCTTAAGGATTCC
>KZ308899.1:236348-286374 GCA_000376725.2 Ladona fulva | reverse complement strand
GGAATCACCATAGAAACGGCAACTTTGATTCTATAAACAAATTACAATTTCTGGGATTTGAGCCGCAAAATGTGGTAATTTTCAGTTCCAAATTGCAGAAATCGAGCATTTCTTGTGAAAAAACTGAGAATCCACCTCATTTTGGGTCGAAATCCCCATAGAAACGACAACTTTGATTCTATAAACAAATTACAATATCTGGGTTTTGAGCCGCAAAATGAGGGATATTTCAGTTCCGGATTGTAGAAATCGAGCATTTCTTTTGAAAAAAAAGATAATTATACTCCATTAAATTTTCAACTGGGCTTATTGGTAGAAATTTTCGCCTATAAAAGCAGCAGATTCCAGACTCTTCTACTGTTACAAGCACTGATCCATCACCATAGCAGTTTCCATCAGTTGAATCTGTAGAGAGACGTAATTCTTTCTTCTCACTCTACGCTCTAATTCTGATCGCATAGGTGTCTACATTTTTTCCAAATCATGTTGCTGGAATTTACCTGAGACGATCCATTTGAACTTCAGCCATCATAGTTTTTTGGGCTCATCATTGAGGTTCCTATAGCTCTTACTGTTTTTGTATTAAAACTACGTACAAAATGAGACTTTACTTGTAAATGACATTTTTAAATCTCGCTTTTTGTTACATATTTAAACTTAATTAGGAGTAAAGTTTGTTATGTAGCCGAGGAACCTCCGTAACCGAGGAAGAAAAAATAATTCTATATTACAGTACCATTGTTTCCTTCTCTCGTACTTCCCTGGATTATTTTGTAATATTTTGCTAAAAATCTACAGTTTCTGAATCTGATAATTTTCAGTTGCAATGATTATTTCAATAACATTCGCCTATGCAAAAGATGATATTGTGAATAAGAACAGAAAATATCCAATTCCTGGTCCAGATCAAAATACAAGACCACGAGACCACTCTTCCACTGGATCAGCTATCAGTAGCTTCGACTATGCTCCCGTTATAGTTCTTACAATCTACTCATAGTTCTTTCCTTTTTAACCCTTTCTTTCTTCAAACATTCTACTCATTCTAAAATTCTACTATTTCCTGATTTTATAATCTAACATAATAAGAACATTTTATGAGAATCGAGATTTCATGATTTAAACGCATTCCAACACTACACTCTCTCTCTCTCACTTAGAAGGGTAGGTATGTAGCTATTTCAGTCTTCAAATCAAGATTGATGAATGATCATTTCGTATTACAGTTAATCGTAATTGTAAAATACGATTTTTTATGATAAAACCACTCAGAAATAGGATACTACACTAAACATTTGACACTACACACATTATATTATTAGTGTACTACAATACATTTGACTAAACCTTAGTCAAATAGCGACAACCTCAAGCAGCTATTGCCCGAAACCAAGTGATACAATAACATTAGTTAATTTAACGTATGCTGAGAGAGAACAGCTAATGTTTAGGAGATATTAATTTCATAAGCTTATTGTTTATTGGATTTCAACAGAATTACGTAGGTACCTCTACTTTTTAGTCCATCCTGAATGCTTGGAATGCATCGAATCGCAACTTTCACCTCTACTTACCAATGCCGTAGCGGTTCACTCAAAAAGGTATTTTTTTGGTGGGGCTAAGTCACACTCCGTTTAAAAATCTTTCCAGTTCTTACCGAGGACTAATTTCAAATACGTTGCAACAGCTTTGCTGGCCACATCAAATTGGAATATTCTATCTACATTAATTAAAAACAGATTATAATTTCAAAATGACTTACGTACGTGAGAATCTCCGTCATCCATTGCTTTGATAAGTTTTCCGTAAATCTTCTGCTGTGAATTCTATACCTGACTTGAGAGCCAACACGAGGCACGACCCTTCATTCAACTCTCTTCTTCCGACAATACCCACAATGCAACGAAGGGCGTATCACCTTCGATAGCTCCCTCTAAAGGCCTAAAAGCGAGCAACGACGGCAAGGACTTGCCATCGTCTCTCATTGGAACTTTCGGACAGTAGTGTCCTCAATCGTCACGTCACAAATTTTGAAGGCACCTTAAAATCCAAGTTTAACGTTAAAATGACACAAACTTTACCACCTGAGGTAAATTGCTGATAACTGCTTCATTCAAATTCATTTCCTAATGAATCATCGGCTATGTTTACCTCTTTTGCTGCTCTAAGAAAACTACCTTCGTTTTTTTAAGGAATAATCTTCCGAAAAAGATGATGCCGAATGGGGTAGTATTTGAATGTAATGAAAATAGATGGATGTTGAAATGATGAAATAATGACCTGTTCAAAGAAAAGAAAGTTGGAACACGACTGTTGATGAATTAGAGGTTTAAAAACCCTCCGTAGGCGGAACTCGCACATTTCCTATTGTGGAGAATGGAGACTGTTTCCGAAAGGCGCATAATAATAATAAACGTCTTTATTGGGCGAAATTAGGACTAAAAAGTCCCATCTTTCATTTAACCTATAGGGATTTTCCTAGAAATCGGTTATCCGAAGCGTTCCGTTTGTCTCTAAACGCGAGTCCTGCCTGCCGGCATACGGGGTGTTTTTAAACCTCTAATGATCTGTTGGTTGGAAAACAGAATAGATGACCAGAGGACAAGTCCATAATGAGAAATAAATTTCTCAGATATGTTAGGTTAATGTTAAGATGCAATGATATAGCTAACAGTAACAGCTATCCATTCTGGCGAAATCTCTTTGTCGTCTGTTCTCGGAAATCGCGTATTTCGTCATGCATATCAGTACTTAAAATTCTGGAATAACTTGTATTAAATGTTTTATAGATGAAATGAAAAAACTGGATGATGATTGAAGGAAATGAGGAACGTACGCAACTGAATGGAGACTGATCAAGTGAGACGCAAAAATTTTAGAATAACAGTATGGTAATCAGATTTTGGAAAATTAATTTTTTAAAGATAGAAGAACTCACTTTTTTCCATTTCTCTAAATAAACAAAAGTTATGTGCTTCAATTGACAATAAAAATTAAACCATGTGATGGGATGGGATAACCGAGACAGCTATCAAGTGAGTAATGATGCCTACAGAAAACAAACCATCGCCATCTCTTTTGATTTTCCAAGGACTTGAACGACCCTCTTAAAATACACCTAAAAATTATTCATTCCAACAGTAGTATGTACATCCCATATTGCAGACTTTGGCAGTGAGGCACCATGGATTGGTAGGTGTGATGGAATTCACTCACCCAAGTGTGACTTTTAGTAATTTTTTCCTCTCAGTTGTCATTAAAAGTGATAAAAAAGGTTGGCAACCACTGATCTAATCCAGTTTCTCAACACTAAGAAAAAATAAATAACTTACACACTCAGCAACCAAAAATTTTGATCCATACTTAAGCCATGTTCAGTCAGTGGAATAAAAAGAATGCAAGATAACAAAGTAAAAAGGCTTAAGTGATGAAGATAAATTAATCATTGCTTTATGTCATCTGCTGGGCTGGGACAAAGCAATTTCATGAAAAAATTGGCAACATAAAACAATATCAAAATATATTTAAGTTAGTTTGAGTCATTGAGTAATTTATTGAGTAAGAACTCAATAAATGGAAGGATATCCTTTGTGTGCGACTGAAACATCTTGAAATCTCCGTATAGATTAACACACTTTAATTGTTATTCTTCAATTACATATGTACAATTGATACAGGTCATGTACAAAAACATTTTCCACAGAACAAGATTTACTGCATTCATATTGAAAACATGAATTATGGTAACAACTAATCACATTTTCAGGGCTTGGGTACTCTATAAAGATGGAACACTTTGAACTTCACAGTTATAAACTTATCAACCCTACTGCCCTATTTTATTGACTTTAAAATCAGTGGCACTTCGGAGTGAAATAAGTTTTTCTAAACAAGTTACACTTTATAGGGAAACCATTTAAGATAACCTCATATTACAAACACCATAAAATATCTTTACAAATATTTCAACAGGAATTAACCAAAACAGTATTGAGTCATCACTGCCACATCATCTATATCTCTGGAATGCTACCAGCAAACTTTTTCCGTGGCAACAAGTGTTTAACATCTAATGGTTGTAATCCACCAAAATAGTTATGAGGTTTTTTAAGGGACAAGAGAAATAAGCAGTACATCATAAAAAATATTATGGTTTACCTTGGTCACAACTCAAGTTTTGGTAAACCTTTACCTGCATAGAAAAGATTTTCTAGGCATTATAATCAGTGTCTTAATTCTAAGACCTCATTTTTGATGCAAATTTGTTATTTCTAGATATTTCCTTAGGAGAAAAAAATAGTGATCAGGCACAATCATATATAAATAAAAATAGTTACATGTGCAACTTTGTAAATCTGTCTATTATTGCTAACATTTTCCTCCCAGGTTTCACTTTTACACTTTTTAAGCAAAGGATAATCTTTTTTAATATGCAATTACAACATAGAGAAAGACACAAATTATGGGACATTTAAATCCTTTGATTCCATGTAACGATTTTAAAAATTTGCAATAATTATCCACAAACTGGTGCATCTGTATTCCTTTTACATTGGACAAGAACACATGAAAGGCATGTCAATAAAAAAAACCAATCAATATTTTGTGTAGATTGGAAGGATACACTATACATATATTCATTATCATACATTTTTACACCTTTTTCCAACAAATTCAGCAAGGCTAAAAATAAATAAACCTATAGTTTAAGTCCAAAAATTGTACTCATAATGAAGATGATTAGCTAAGAAAGTTACTGAAATGCCTTTAAAAGCTATTGACATTAATGCTCATTAACCAGCTTTAAAATGTACACATCTTAAGAATGCTCATTTACAACCTGGAATTAACACCTTTATGCAAAAATGAAGTATCAGCACCCATGAAAACTTGTAGAATATGGAGATGATGGAGTATAAAAATGAGGCCACCATCATAAGGACAGCAAATTTTACACAAAAGACGTGTCAGATTTCCCAATGGGAATGTTAACTTTGGACATAATTGAAATGCAATGTCATTTCTATTCATTATAAAAATTAAAAATGTAAATTAAATAGAAGTAAATAACATTTAGAATATATTGTTAATTTCATTTTTTATTAAACTGGTTGCAAATTCATCTCTCAAGAGTAAAAATAATGTTTGAGAGTTTATTCATAAAATCAACTAAATCCTCACAGAGAAATGATACAATTTTGTCGCTAAGTACAAAATCCTTCAAAATTGAAAATGAAGTCCATAAATTATGGGTTAACAATCTATTGAAATGGAAAATATGATTCAAGGCCAAAAGGTGCAGGGGGAATTCTTTTGATAATACATTATTAGTTGCAGTATTATGGTCATTCACTCAAACGTGATGGGCACAGTTGAAAACGGAAGAACTGGAGATGTTGTCTCAACCTCTAGAGCAGTTATCATACAGTTGCTTGCAGCCTCATATTCTCCCATTGCTTCAAGTACTTTACCCAAGTTATACCTACAATATAAAAATTGAAATCAAAGTAAATTAAAGACTCACAGAACTGGAGCAAGTCATCCACAGAAAAATTAGCTTTATTATATGAAAAAAGAACAAATTGAATAACAATAAGCATTACAGAATCCCAAAATAATCTAGCAGCCTCGGCAGTAATGTAATAATTAAAATAATTAATAATTCAACGTAAATTTAATACTTAAAATTTTTAACTCATTTGTCTTAACCACATATAAAGAACAGAATCAGGGTGTCCAGCAAATCTCTAGATTTTTTTTCCCTGAGTTTTCCAGGTTTTCCTAAAAAATTTCCAGGGCTTCATTGAGTTTTGCTCGAGATACATTTTGATTGAATTTGCTATCGAACGCGCATATTAGACGAAAAAAATTATCATGGCTACCTTGAGTTGTATGACAGGTAAAAAGTGGTAAGTAACAAGTAAACTTCAAGTTATATTTCAAAGAAAAATATACAAAACTGGTCATATGACAATGAAATTGACATTCATGGAATAAATCTATGGAGATGGAAATTAAAATGCTCCGCTAAATACTGAGAACAAAATTTGCAAATAGAATTTTAATGAAGGTGACAAAATTCAGAATATTAGAAGCAACATACCAATAAAATATGTCAATGGTATAATTCTTTCAATAATTTCACTTCCACTTCAAGGCTGGCGTTGCCATGGAAAAGAATGCAGATAAGCTTGACAAATCTCTTCAAATTGCCAAATCCACTTTTATCTCCGATTATGTTAATCCAGAACTGGTCAAGACGATCATTATCCCTATCAAACTCTTTCAGCATGTTTTGCACTGACCTGATCTCCAAAAGATTTTTGAACTCTTTTTCAATGGCATCTGCCTCATAGCCACCAATGCGGTTCAATTCAGTGAGATGAGTCAATGCTAAGCCTAAACGTCTCTTGGCAACTTTGCTGTCAATTGCCACTTCTGGATCCAAACATGTGATAGCCTTTGTGAAGGAATAGGCCAGGGGGGATTTATCGAGAATTTTTGATACCATAGTCTTCATAAAAATTCGGCATTCATGTCGGAACCCTAAGATATCCTTATCTGACACCTCACACTGACCAAGAGCTTTTTTGGTTCCATAACCAATATCAACTTTCTGAGGTGGTAGCAGATTACTATCGGCAGTCAGATCTATCTGAAAGATAGTCTGGCTGTTTATGACTTCAGGTTTCACAAACTTACTCATCAAATCTACCACAAGAGATTGAAGGGAAGTATAAAGAAAAGGAGCTAATGGAGCATCTGACTGAAATTTCATCAGAAAAGGCTCGACCAGAGCAGCCATAGTCTCAAAGAAGGCAAGGCGAGCTCTCAATATGTTGCAATTCAAGCACTCATGCACTACCTGGTAACTGTAACTGTCAGGAATTCCAATAGTGAGTTTTGGTTTGGGTTTTACCTCCCTTTGTTCCTTCTTCACTCTTTCTACTTCCTTTACATACGCTTCAAGAGCTGGTAAGATTTGCTGTGCTCTAGCGGCCACAATTTTATTTTCGACCCATCGTATGGCGCAAAACTTCTGCGGGAAAACAGAGGTGCCGGTAATGTTGGTATAATCAGCTCGCCGAGCAGGAACATTTTTGAATAGATTATATACAGCTCTCAGATACTGGACAAGGTTCCAGCCAGCGCTTACGCAACCTGTCTTGAATGCACCATGTACAGTATGTAATCCACAAGTCCCAAAATCTATAAGTGCAGGATCCTCTGGTTCACCCTCAACTTTCAGCTTACTTTTTAGTTCCTTAAGGAATGCCTTATTTACGTTAGGGCCATCCATGGAGACCTGAATGACTTGCCCTTTCAGGTTTACTTTGGACTGGGATGTATGTGCGGCGGAAAAACGCGTCGCCAAAATCGTACCACCTTCAAATCACTCAGATCGCGAACAAACAGGACTAATAATAGAGAACACGGAGAAAAAATATTTCCGTTTGGCGTGACGATATGCTTTTTCACAGGCATACTAAAACAAAATTCAGCAATGCCACCGTGGCGTCACATGGTGTGTTAACATAAACTGTCTATATTATTAACGTAAATTGTTTCATTAACAAAACACGTAGAGAATGATTCAACATCATAAGTAAAAAGTGGTAAGGTAGCTTACAAGCTTTAAAAACTTGGATACCTGTAATATTAACGTAGTTACAGATATGAAATCAATTTCTACCCTTTTGGAACAGATTCTAAACAATTGGCAATTTCTGAGAACATGAAATTGTAAATATTAAAGGTCAGATTACAATCTATTAAGTACGACATATCCCTGGTTCCGAATGAATTAATCAGGATACATATTCCGCGATTTTCACAATACTTTCTCTGAATGGACACGTCTCTGTCAAAACTACATCGTGTTAGTAAGCAAACTAATAGTACTTACATTTCGGAAGACGCAAACTATCAAGAAAATTTCTCCTTAGCCACAGTTCTTTACACTCAAAGCTTATTGCTGGTTACGGAAAATATCTATGGCAAGCAGGATGCGAGTGAAACGAGGACACTTCGGTAACCTCAACACTTTGTAACGATTTACAGCAAATCTTTGAAATGTTACATTGTAAAACAACAAAGTTTGAAGTATTTAAATGGGCTTACAGACAACATTTCATGCCTAGGCCATTGAGAGCCGAGCCGGTTTAACCCCTAAAGGAAATCGGCTGCCGTACAATTTCCAGGGTTTTTAGAAAAATGAAAAAATTCCCTGATTATTCCAAGAGTTTTCCAGAACAATAAATATCCCTGATTTTTCCAGGTTTTCCGTTTTCCAGGTCACCGGACACCCTGAGAATATTATATGTTATAAGATAAAAAAGATATGAGTTAGATATAAAATAATAAAATCAATTAATTTCAAATACAGGTCAATGGAAAGAAAGCTTAAACAAAAAAAATTCATCCTTTCATCAGTATATTCCGTCTAAATTGAAATCAGATTCATTCAAAATGTATTAATTTTTTTTCTATTTCCTCGCAACTAAAGAAAAATTTAACACTGATGATAAAATGAAAAAACTAACTTGAATATGATAATCTTACCATGTTTGATGTGAAGTTGGATCTATTTTTGTAGCATCTCGTAAAGTTTTCTCAGCTAATCGATGACTTCCAAGGTAATGATGCATTAAACCCTATTTTAGATAGTAGAAGATTATCAGAATAAGAAAAAAATTGCAGAAATCAAAACTAATATATTTATTTATCTAAGAAAGCCCAGAATATATCTCTGACATACTTAGAATGTGAAACAAGAATCTCTTGTTATAGAAGGAAAAGAGAAAATTTTCAGTGACCCATTAATGTCAAAATTTCTATTCCTCCACAACATAAACAAAATTATTATATTTGTTGTACCTCATTACAGCATTATGCAAAGTAATAAAAATTTCAGCTGTTCGAGGTTTATTATGAAATAAATTATCCATAATCTTAAAGACCAAATAAATGAAAAATATATTTTTTTTATTTAAATATATGTGGTGTGATAAAAAAAGGATACATGTGTTTAGCTGTGATTGGCGATTCTGTCTTCATCTCCTCAATGTTGCCAAAATATCGTCCTTTCAAGGTTTTTTTCAGTTTTGGGAATAGGAAGAAATCACAGGGGGCCATGTATGGTGAATATGGTGGTTGAGGCATCATAATGGTGTTGATTTTTGCCAAAAATCCACAAACATGCAGTGAGGTACTGGTGTGTAATTGTAGTGCAATTGCCATGAATTGTTTCA
The DNA here is from genome assembly GCA_000376725.2 of Ladona fulva. Taxonomy (NCBI): domain Eukaryota; kingdom Metazoa; phylum Arthropoda; class Insecta; order Odonata; family Libellulidae; genus Ladona; species Ladona fulva. Next base: position 277,123 of record KZ308899.1, on the reverse strand, counting down.
CCACAGGTCCAATCATTTTCTTCGGATTGCTTCACACAAACAGCGTACAACTTCCAGGTAATATTCTTTTTTGACTGTAGGACCAAGAACTTATGATCCACTGAAATCGAAGAAAACCATGAGCAGAACACTAACTCACATTTGATTGTACTTGACATGCTTTTTTCAGTCTTGGTTCTTCAGGAAGTTTCCATTGGGACGACAGGCCCTTAGTTTCAACATCATACACCCATGGTTCACCACCATTTATGACCCGTTTATAAGTTATGGATCATCATTGACTACATTCAGCAACTCTTCAGCAATGTTCATTTAGTGCTGCTTTTGGTCAAAATTCACCAATTTTAGAACAAATTTTGCTGCCACCCGTTTCATGCCCAAAACATCCATAAAAATTGCTAGGCATGAGCCAAATGATATGCCAACCTCATCAACAACCTCTCTGATAGTGATTCGGCGATCGTCCATAATCATTTTTTTCACCTTCTCAACATTATAATCAGTTGTTGATGTGCTGGGATGTCCAGGGCTTTCATCATCTTCAGTGTCTCCAGGACTCTCTTGAAAACATTTGTATTACTTGTATATGCTCGTTTTATTCATTGGACATTTGCCAAAAGCCACATTTAACATTTCCAATGTGATGCAGCACTTTATTCCATTTCTAACGCAGAATTTAATGAAATTCTTTGTCCCATTTTGGTTGCAAGTCAAAAATCACCGATCACAGTTAAACACATGTAACTTTTTTTCACGGCCACATTAGACTAAGCGTTCAAAATGGCTGCACTAAACAATGTACAGTGAATTACTAAAATAACAAACGGGTATATATTTCTGCCCCATTATCTTATGCAACCGTTGGTAAAGAGAGTTCACAATCTAGCAATGACGTAGGACAACCCCCTCCCTGCAATATAATGGTAGTTGGCTTTCAAGGCCCTCAGACAAGAGGATGGATGATTCACAGAAGATATGTTGGAAAGGTTTCAAACTAAGAAAGAGCCTGATTTAGAATTTAGAAAATTCTTCCCTTGGATAAACTTTCGCATCCCTCATTTATTGAAATTATAGCTCAATTATTACCTACATCAGGACCGACGTGATACCTAACATTAAGATTTGATGGTGATGATGTTGAGGCAGTGTCCCTACATAGAGGGCCAAAGGTACTTAGACCTATTTGGTCCATTGTGCCATCCGCCATAATACGAAATTACCCATGGAGTCCTATGGCTTTACAAAAGGCCAAGATGCTCCCCATGGGTAAGTCCCTAATGTCCCTGGGCTCCTGAAAGATGGTGCCCATGAGACAAAGACGTGTCCTGGCAACAGCCGGGCATTGACACAGAAGATGGATTGTAGATTCCTCTTCTTGGTTACACCATCTGCAGCTTGGAGAATCGGTAATTCCCATGTTGTAGGGATATTTGCTTACCAGGTAGTGTCCAGTTAATAGGCCTACCATTGTTCTCAAATTCCTCCTATCAAGCGATAGGAGTTTCTTGGCATAGCTGGAATCTGGACCATCACAAAAGCTCCTAGCTTGTCTTAATCCCTGAGTTGATTGCCAGATGTTTAGGTGTTAGGTTTTTGCCCAATCCCTAATTGCAGCCCTCAGAACAGCAGATGAAATAGGTAGAATTGGCTCTGGGCCAACAGGATCACTGAGAGCACCTCTCTTGGCTAGCTCATCAGCTTTTTCATTTCCAGGAATATCTGCATGTCCTGGTAACCAGAAAAGATGTGTTTCGCTGCTTAGCAAGGGCATCAAGCTCTCTGTGACACTCTAGCACCAGCTTAGATCTGTACCAAGATGAGTTGAGTGCCATTAGGGCAGCTTTACTATCGGTGCATATGTGAATAGGGCCAGGTGACTCTATCCCTTTAACGACATGCAGACATGACAGAATTGCAAAGACTTCTGCCTGAAAGACTGTCACATGCTTTCCTAATGAAATAGCTATATTTATTAAGGGTGATTCACAGTAGACCCCGGCTCCAGAGTTACCTTCGATATTTGATCCATCCGTGTACAACGCTCTGGATCCATGATGAATGTGTTACGTTAAAGGTTACCAGGTCATCGTGACCCATCTCAAAGATGGGACTTGTATTGCTTAGGTCAGTCCATAGCTTCCTATGACCAGATATATATCCAATCTCATACCATTGGCCAGAATGCTTCAATTACAAAGTTGTAGTTTTTGCTTGCTTCTCTATCTCCACATAAAGTAGTGTGAGGTTTAGCAAGGTCTCTAACGCCAAGGTTGGGGTAGTCCTCATGGCTCCGGAGATACCAAGATAAGCCATTCTTTGTATGTGATTGAGCTTGATCCTGGCACATTTCAAATAACTCTTTGAAATTTAACCTCATAGAATTTTATAATTTAAACATTTCATGGATGCAATTCCATGCTTTGTAGATAGTATTTCTTGAGCAAAAGTATGGTGCTCCATTTCTTTGTATTTAGATAAATATTTGCAAAATTGAACAAGTTATAATGTTTTTTCTGACAGTGCACTCAGCTGGATTGGCGTTTATGAACGATCACATGTAGCGTCAACATAACTGTTTACTTGAACTGAAAAAGGACTTATGCTACAGGCATTTAAATTAATTCAATGTGTTGCGTTCAGGGCAAGTAAGATTCTACAGCATAGATAATTAGAGCTCTCTTAATCATATTATTTGCTGTCTTTCATGCTCACATAACCCTGAAGGAAGTTTTTATCGTCAATGAGAAATGCTTTCCATTCTCTGTCCCAGCAGAGATAAGGTCAATAATATCCACAGCATGAGGAAGGGAATCAAAATATATACATTTTCGATGGGAAAGAGACTGAGCTCAAGGGATGAGTGATAACACTAACAGACTTGCACATTATGAGGACCTTAGCCATATGGATGGCAGTTGATAGGTTGGCTTGCATTGTATTGTGCCGTTCCATTAGCAAAAGGAATTTACTGAGATATGTAATCTCAATATCAGTACTTTTCATTATTATTCCATTAATTTAATACTTGTTTTCCATATAATTAGGGTTTCAGGAAATTCACGACCATCAAGAATTTTTTGACCTCGTAATTTACAGATTTCGTGTTTTGTAGACAGAATTGTTTAAGTCTTGAAAGTATTCTACTGAATATCTTTAATATCTTTGTACGCTTTTTCCTCAAAAAATCAGTTACAATCAATTAATTACATGGCTATAAATATAACTAAGTTAGTGCAGACGCTGAAACAATTTTGAAAAAGGGAACGCTATTCCCTTACTCTTTCATCCTTCATTTAGTTTGTTTACTGAATCCGAGACAACCCAATCCAAGACCGAGATGTTTGCTTTATTTACCAAAAACAGAATATAATATCTGATATTTTGGACATAAAAGGTAAATTTATGATTCAATAGACCACCAAATGTTAACACATGGCAAGAATACATTACAGTCTTAGCCCTTGTATGAAGCAAGTGTGATGTAAATATGTTCATGTTTACATATTTTTATGAATTAAAGGAGAAATTTATAAGATTACATTATATTACAATTTTACATTTCCCCAGCTGCAAGGCTGGGGAAATGTAAAATTGTACATTGTAATTGTGTGTATAATCTTACAAAAACTATTTTACTGGAAAGGGCTAATATAACCTTCCGGTTATTGATATCCTTCAGTAAAAGCATGAGATCATCAATTCCATGATTGTAACACCGATCATCATCAGGATAATATAAAAAAGGATATGGGTATAGGAAAAGGGGATATGAACATCATTTAACAACGAGAAGTCAGTGATAATGCAGCAAATACTGTCCTTGACCAATTATGATGATCTGCAAGTATAGAAATACAACTTTATAGAAAAACTGGCATGATAAATGGTAATTCTTAAAAATATCTCCTGTTGAATCTTGATAGTTACTGCCGCTATGTTAATAATCTATCCACCCTCTGCCCTCCTGTATGACCTGATGAAGCCACTCTGGCATTAATTGTATGACGTGAAGGCACACAGGAGCCTTCATCACACTGTTTGGGAACTTATGACTTTTCCAATAGTACACCTTGCCTCCTCAGTGGTTGAGAAAGATTTCTGTCAACATAATTGACGATACAACTATCTTCTTCCTTAGTCGTCACCTTTAGCCTCCTAGAGTCCACCTTCCGGTCAACGCATTGGGATTCCTCCCACTTCTTTTTTAAATTAACTACTGTCGAGTGAGGGACATCAAATCCGCAATGTCACTAACTCTCATATTTGCCGCAAGCTATAAAATATATTATAAAATTCTATGAGGTTAAATTTCAAAGAGTTATTTTTTATTCCCTTGTATTTCAGATTTTAAAATTATTAATTTATTGATACAGGAGGACTATTAAAGTAGTTAAGTAAAGGGACATCTAAATCTTAATCTTAGGTATCATGTCGGTCCTGATGTAGGTAATAATTGTGCTATAACTTCAATACATGAGGGATGCGAAAGTTTATCAAAGGGAAGAATTTTCTAAATTCTAAATCAGGTTCTTTCTTAGTATGAAACCTTTCAAACATATCTTCCGTAAAGCGTCCATCCTCTCATGTGAGGGCCTTGAAAGCCAACTACCGTTAAATTGCAGGGAGGGGGGTTGTGTATGGCATTGCCAGATTGTGAACTCTCTATACCAACAGCTGCATAAGATAATGGGGCAGAAATATATACCTGTTTGTTTTTTCAGTAATTCACTGTACATTGTTTAGTGCAGCCATTTTGAACGTGACAAGTGTACCAATACATAGAAAAAATTTTGAGAATGGGAATTATACAGCCTGGGAAATTAAAAATTCTGCTTTTTTATTGATCACACAAAGTATAACACCTCCACTGTAAGCAAGTGAATCATGAGGTATATAAATGTGTCAAAGCAAAATCACGAACGTAGGTCTAACATTTTAAAGACAATATTTCCTTAAAAGCATTAAAAATTATAACCATAACAGAAATAAAATTCAGTAAAATATGTAAATAACTGAAAATTCTTTGATCAACAAAAGCAACTCATTGGAATCTTGACAATACAACAAAAAAGTACTTTTTTTAATACATCCTTCTACTGTAGTTCAATAAAACTCATATTTCAACCATTTTCAAAATCTTTCATTTTTAAGATAAAGATTCAAAAAATAACACAACACTGACTCAACCTTTGAATTATAAATTTCTTATAGGAATTATAACTTCCTATAGGAACCATTTCATATAAAATAAGTGGAAATAAATAAAAATAAATTGTTTTAACATCTACAAAGTCAATGGCTCACCAAATGTTGCAAGCTTTCAACATGCATAGGATTAATAGAAACTGCATTTTGAAAGAATCTTTTAGCTTCAGAAAATTCCCTCCGATGCTCATGTATTAGTCCTCTCTGAAAGCATAAAAGAAAATTTATGAGAATAATTAAGACCTACTAATAATTCAGTTAAAATTCAATATCTTTAAATTAGAACAAACACACAACTAAGAATATTCATTAATGTCAGTTTAGTTACCTATAAAAGATTAACCATGCTAAAATTATTTCAAACCAAAAATATGTTTCAACAACAAAGCTGAGAAATTCAAAAAGATAAGAAACCCATGGGGAAATTTCTTCCAACCCATAATGTAAACTTAAGTTTACTGATATACACAATATTTCTATTTTATGAAGTATTTTTACACAATTGCTTCCATGAAGTAGGAAAAATAGTCCTTTATTAACCTTATTTAATGTTAAAATAATTTTACAAATATATTCCCAACAAAACTTTATTTGCAAAGAGAATGAAAAAATAACTTGAACTATGTCAATATAATTTATTTGATTGGTTCAAATTCTTTGACATTTTGCACATGTATGTGCATAATTTCTGGTTTCTCCTGCAGGAAAGATTGGTATGGAATATTCACAAATGTTTATGTAAAGTCTACTGAACATCTGCAGTTGATGGGAGTACAGTTGGTTGCCGGGTATGGAGGGTGGGTGAATCAGAAGGCAGTTGAAAGTGAAAACCTGGATCCATAACCAGAGCGTGGACTGGTACCGACAATGTATACATACCCTAGTGAATCGCTGGCAATAGAACTTGAAGGAGATTATGTAGAAAAATAGACTGAGCAGACAAAACATGATTCTTTCATATGTGTAAATTTCATTGTTGTAGAATATATAGTTTTTGAGAAGAAAATGTGGGGCATCACTTTCTGACTGACCTTTGATTAGGCTCAATGATGCTATGAAAGTAATTGTGGAATTTCATAATATTTATTTCTACGGAATTCAAAAATACTTATCAAGTAGGAATGATAACATTTATATGAAGGAGATTGATAATAGTACTCTTTCACATAAAATACATAAACAAGAACCACATACATATTATGTTATTCTTCTCTCCCGAAGATGGCAACTTAGTTGTCGAAATACGTATCGAGAACAATACTTGCTTACAAGCGTGACCTCGGAGAACCCCAACCCCCGCTGGTGGGAACTCTTCAACGGTTAAGTTTGCACGCAAACAAAGGCTATTAGGAGCTAGTATCTGACTCAGATAAAAGTATGATGAAGTTCACCCCTTAGCTCTTGTCTTTCTTCTCCTATTCTGTTTTCATAAAAAATGGATTGGTTCTTCATTTATCCATCCAATTCCGATGCACTTGTCACTATCTCACTCAGCAACTACTCTTTCGGTAGTTATCAAAAAATGAATAATTACCATAATTTGTAATTTTACATTTCCAGTTTTTTTATGGTAACTGATTTAGCTCCTCTCCAGTTAAAGGCTTAATTCCCTGACATATTTTGATATACTACTTAGTTTTTTATACGCCTTTGATACTCTATCAGTTTTCCTATAGAATTACTTTGGAGTTTCTGCACTAGAGTCATTCATCTCCAAAGACCATTTTGCCGCACATAAATGTCAGTTTACACAAGGCTAGTGTCACCCAATGCAAATGTTCTGTCTTAAATATAAACTTGAATTTCTCATGTGATTTTTTACAGATATTTCAGCATTGAATTTATATATATATATAGAGCGGGTTGTTTTACAACTGCTGTTGTTATCCCTTGCTGCAATAGCTTCCCGAATTCCCTGCTCCAATTCCTTCTTGGTCTTCCCCTTTTTAACTTTCCAGGAGGTGTCCATTTCAATATTTGTTTGGGCCATCTGGTATCATCCATTCTGTAGGCGTGGCTAAACCATGTGAGTTGTTTCCTCGTCATATATAAATCCTTTTCCATTTCCATTATTGTTTCATTTTTTACTTTATCGAGTCTACTCTTTCTGCAACTCCTTCTCATGTAATCCCTCTCAGTCGTCAATAGCCTATTTCTGTTCCTTTCCTTTATGTCCCATACCTCTGCCCCATATGTGATCACACTTTCTCCCATTGTTTTATGTATTCTTACTTTTGTTTTCCTGGTAATATGTTTATCCCATAATATAGAATTTAAAGCTTTTATGATAGTTCTTCCCCTCATAATTCCATTGTTAATTCCTTGGTCGCTACTTCAGTTTTTATCCAATATCACTTCCAAGTACTTTGCGGTGGTTACTCGTTTTACGTAATCATTTTCTAATGGTAGATCTGGGGTTTCCTCGCTTCCAATCACCAGATATTGTCATGTTTTTATTTATAGAGTCCAGACTGTTCAAACGTATCTTACAGTTTCCTAACCATGTAGCTCAGGTCATCCATATCTCCTGAAATTACAATTTGGTCATCCGCAAAATATAATGAATATAAAAGGTTTTCTCCCACTTGTAATCCTAGACTTCTACATTTCTTTTGCCACCCTTGAAGGGCTCTGTCAAGATAAATTTTAAAAAGTGTAGGAGATAAACCATGTCCATCTCAAACCTTTCGTTGTTTTTATTTCTTCCGTCAGTTGGTCTCCGATTTTTATTCTTGTGGTGTTATTTTCATATAGTAGCATCACCGCATTACTTAAGGTTGGATTAATTTCAACATTTTCCATCTCCTCCAATAATTTTTGTATTGGATCACTATCATAAGCTTTTTCGAGATCTATCAGTCTCAAGGTTTCTTTGAATTCTCTTCTCTGCTGCAATTTTAATTGTAAAAATATTGTCTATTGTAGATCTTCCTGCTCTGAATCCAGATTGTTCCTCAGGTTGTTTTTCTTTAATTTCATTTTCAATCAGGCCTTTAATATCCTAGAATAGATTCTGCCAATTGCGGATGTTACTGCTATTCCACGGTAATTCTTTGGATCTTTCCTGGAACCTTTTTTAAATATTGGGGTAATATATGAGCTTTGCCACTCCATGGGGGTAGGTTCCCCATTTAAACATCTTTCAAATATTTTCTAAGCATTACCTTTAATTTATGAGTGCCACATTTGACAAGTTCCAGATTTATTTCCTGGCCCAGGCTATTTTTTATTGTTCGTACAGCCTTTTCTATTTATTTCATGTGTAACTCTATAGTTGTCTTCCTTGTATTTTTGAAGACTGTTTTTTCCAAAAATTGTGGTCTTCTTTCTTCCAATAATTCCTTGAAATGTTTTACCCATTCTTTATTTGGTATATTTATTATATTTACCTTGTTATTGGTCGGTTCTCTCAACTCCTTAATTGTTTTCCAGGCTTCTGAGCTTCTACTACCTCCTATATATTGTTCCACATATTGGCAGCGTCTGTTACATGATTCATTTTTCTTACGTTGACCTCGCATTTGATTTGTCTATTTATAACACCATACTCTCTCTTACTATCATGATCTTTCTTTTGTAGATGTTTCAAGTATAATTCTTTCTTTCGTTGGATTTTTTGTCCAATGTCCTCGTCCCACCAGTACGGTTTGTTTTCTCTTTTGTACAGACCTAAGGCCTCCTCTGCAGCTTCTTTTATACTGTTCTTGATATGCTGATACTCCTCTTCCATACTCCTTTTTTCTATTTTTAATTTTTCATCAATTTTTGATATAGAAAAACTGTACTATCATTTTGCAGACTACACATATTGAATTTTTTCTCACTCAACCCAGTTACATTATAGTTTTCTTTTGTATTTTGGCCTGGTTGATGTCTGTATGGGACGTATATCTTAGCTTGTACCAGATAATGGCCACTGCCACATGTCGCACCTCTTTTCACCCTTACATCATGGATTTTTAATTTCGAATTTTGTCTCACAATATAGTAATCAATAATGGACTTTCTGTTTCTTGCTTCTTCGTGCCATGTGTATTTATGGATGTTCTTGTGAGCAAAATATGCGTTCATTATTTGTAACTTATATTCCCTACAGACATCTATTAGCTTTCCACCATTTCTGTTGACTGCTTCTTCTCCATGTGGACCCACAATTGGGTTATTCTTCTGTTTGCCCACTCTACTGTTCAGATCTCCTGCTAATATTATCTCATATCTATCTGATTTTTGTCTAAAATTTCTCGTAGGCTGTTTTCTTACTTCTCTTTTTTTTTAAAGTTAGTACCTTCATTTGGTGCATACACTCCTATTATGGTTATCATATGGCCTCTGTTGTTTATGGTCGTCATTTTTATGTGTTCGTTAATTGGCTCCCATGATATTATTTCCTTTTTTAACTTCTTTCATATAAGTATAGACACACAACCCTTAGCTCTTTCACTCTTTCCAACTCCACTGTAGCAGTGTATAAATTCTTTTAAATTTTCAGTTCCATTCCCTTTCTTTTTTGTTTCTGACAAGATTGCTATGTCTATGTTTCTATTCATCATTTCGTCGACAACCTCCTGTTGTTTATTTCTAATTCCCTTCACATTCTAAATTCCAATATTCATTGTCCATTTCTGTAGCTTTGGTTGATACCCAGTTTTCCATCCAACTTTGATCTGAGGCTTGCTGAGTTTTTAGCTAATGATAGTTTTATGTAGTGGCATTGAATTTACGAAAGAAAATAGTAAAATTTTATTAGCATTGGTCATTATCATATAAAATGATACATAGTCATCATCGTGTCATTATTTATAGCTGAAAAGAAAAGCATATTTGGGATTGTTAAAATAAATTAGTATTCTTCTCATATTTCAGTAAAATCATGTGAACAATGCATACACGAGCTGTATGTCCATACACTATAAACAATATTTTCTAAATAATTGTTCTTACAACATTTAAAAAATGATAATCTAGTTTACTAATATAAGATTATCCCATATTTTTCTGAGGCTAAATTTGGAAATAGTACTTGTATCACATTCAGGTAAAAACAGTAAAAAATTCACCACAAGGTTGTGAGTAAAACAGAGTGGGTGACAATACCTGAAAATGGAGATGATAAAATCCTCCATTAAACAGGATTAAGTTTTAATTTTGTACAATCTTTACTAAAATAAAAGACTGCAAAATTTATAAAGGAAGAAATATGAAAAGTGAACACAATTTAAAGCTAATGAAGTTCCAACTTAAATTGAACACAACAACATTTTTGATAGAAAAGGAAACAATAAAAATGAGAGAGAAACTTAATGATGACATAAATTTTCCCACCAAATTTAAGATAAAGTGGAAAACTGGGTCCTGAGATATGAACTCCAGTCAGGAATGAATTAAGTTCATAAGTCGAGGCACCACTGTGTTTTAATTATTCCTTTTATACTTCAGTGATAATTTGGTTAGCAGAGAAATAAAAACTTACAGCATGCATGACTTGATGAGACATAGGCGATATAGCAGATGCTTCCCTAACACAACTTTCAGCAGGAACAGGATAGTCAAGGGCCAGGAATAAATCTGCAATCAACAGCCATATCCGTAACTGCAACGTCGAGGGATGGTGAGGACCATGGCGTGAAAGCTGAGGATTTAAAAATAGTTTGATTATTCAATTGATAATTAATTTGAATTGATAATTTGATATGATTTTAAAATTTCACAATTTAAATTTTGTTCCAAAATTTAATGCAAGTAAATAAACCAGCATACTGATATAATCATTAAGCATGAACAGCTAGGGTCACTTTTCTGGGATTAGTGCAACAATTTTCACTAAAATTCATGCCATAAACATAATCAAAAACCACAAACTCAGTATTCATTCTCTGATGCATTGTTTAACATTATAAAAAACTGCATTTCAAGAACAAAAAGTAGATTATTAGTAGTAAGAAGTCAACTGACAATAAACATAATACATATAATTTCTATACAAATAAAATACTAAAGACTTCAACCAGATAAAAACTTTAAGAACTTTAGAGAATAAATGTAATTGCATGACAAAGAAAAATGTAATAACATCTATATACATACCTCTACCTCTGCCAAATGAAATCACTAATTACCATCTAATACTTACACAAAAACATTCCACCAAGATTTATCAATCAAATAGAAACTATCTAGCAATACACAACATGCATAATAGGACTGTGCAGGTACAGTACTGGACATAAGGAATGCAACAGTTCTGCAGCGTCATACATGTCCGAAAGCTGAAGCTCTTGGCCTGAGCTAGAGATATGTGACAACAGCGTAACTGCTAAGTTCGGAGGGGTGGGGAGAAGGCAGAGCCTTAGTACGGAGCCTCAGTACGATCCTGTGGATCTCGTAAAGATGACCCTTGGTTGGTATGGTCGGTATCTCTCCATGTTTGTGAACGGATTTGGAGAGGGACTGCGAAGTACGAAATCTTAAGAGTACCTTTTCTTTGTCAGAATTTTTGGCAAAAACGATATGCAATCGAATCTTATGAAAGTAAAATGGTTTATTATGGAATTTATGGGTCTTTGAAGAAGAAATGTCATTCATAGCTGTTCGCGTTACGTTTGGTGCCCATGTCTACACTTCTTTTAATTTTCTTCATTTGAGAGACATCAGTTGGCTTCCTCTGTTCGCATCTTAATTGAAAGCACATAGTTCTTCTTAAGTCAAATCAGTATTCTTCATTTTCAAGAATAGTGGTAACTGTAAAATGTGTATAAATTTCTCAGACAACATTTTCTGTTGCATCAATTTCATGTCGCTCTACCATCACATGTAAAGCTCCAAGGAATATGACCCAACTTTTTGCCTGTGATGTCTCTTGTTATCGAAAATTTATCACAGCTTTCTGATGTATTCTTTAGTGTAACCAACTGAAGCCTTTTCGACATCGACTTCATCAGTTTCTCGCAAAGCTTTGAGCTTAACATCGCCTACTCACTTTCAATATACTCCCATAATTCATTTGAATTTCTCGGCCTCAGTTCCCTTTTTTGAACTTCTTTAGCCACCGCAGCCCAAATATTTTCACATAAATACAACACACAAAAGTTCTTATGGTTCAGCTTCTTGTCTTTCGATTGCTGAATGCAGTATCTTAAAGGTATCAATTTCACCTTCCTTGTTTATACTTGTAACGTTTTGAGAAAAATTGTCCAGAAATTTGGTTGGAAAGAAGCCCTGCTTCAAGGCAGGGAAAAAACCCCAAATACGTGTGGGAGCTAAATTATGCCTCGGAAACGGCTGGTTTGTCGATTACTTCCTGGAATATGGATTACTATCCGTTTTTGGTCTGGTCGAGTCTCTTTGAATGTCATTCCATTTGCTGACCACTATAGATCCCTACCATTTGAAGCCTTTACTATTTCTCCTTGAAATTCTCCCGCTATGTATTCATTTCTTCCTTGTGCGCTTATGCAAAATACTGGCCAAGGAGTACCTGCTGTTAACAGGTTCCCTCAGCCATTTGTTCCCCGTAGCCCTTGCTTGACAGCAGAGATACCGACCAAGGTTCATTTTTAACCACCAGATCCACCTTTGCCTTTACCGCCTTCTCCCCACCCCTCCGAACTTAGCAGTCACGCTGTTGTCACATATCTCTAGTTCTTGCTCAGACCAAGAGCCTCGGCGATCTAGCACGTATGGTGCTGCGCAAGTGTTGAGTTCCTTTTGTCCAGCACTGTACATAACTGAATGGATGCAAAAAAATGATAAATAAGTAACATTTAATTATTAAATTGTTGTAATGCATAAAAAGAAGGAACGTTTTTTCTGAAACACTTGCTTCAATTATTAAGAAACTTGCATCTTGATCATCACAATCAAATTCAAGAGATTTTTACTTTGAAACTCATAATGCACACACAATTATTACTCAAGAAATACTGTTGATAAAATACACACAGAAGCATGTGATGTAAAAGACATGAAATAAACTTTTACTTGATTAGAAATTGGTTTCATATCACTTGGAAATTATCTCAAATATAAGTTTCATATTAAAACCCCAAAGATATCAATTAATACGATTCTCTTTCTCAACAGTGCTAAGCAATGTTGTCTTTAGTATCATAAATAAGAAAAATGGATTAGGTTAAAATAATAGGACTTGTTTCTCATTCAGTAATGGAAAAAGGTTAATTATTTTTTGGAATACCATGTGCTTAAAGAACAATATAATTCTGAGATAATTGTAGAATTCTTGGAAAAGAAGGCAAAGATTTGCCAAAGAAGTAAATCTGCTGATTTTTTTAAGCAAAACATAATGATACATTCACAAAAAATAAAAGAGGTGATCTGAATAAGAAAATTTATCACAAACGATTACTGCATATAAAAAAGGTCAACATTACAGCTTAAGTATAAAGGCACAAAAATCTATCAACCAAGTGAAAGATGACTGTTACCATACAATCAAATTAACATTCACTAAAATAACTATCAGTCCACTAATAACTGTTAATTATCAAATCAAAGTGGTGTTAATTAAAAGGGACCAAGTTGATGATAAATTTCTTTTGATATGATTCTTTCAACAAAATTTGTAATTTTTAGTTAGAAGAAGTAAAACAAATCACCACTGATTCATAATCATTAATTTTTAAATAGCATCAACATTAGGGATGAGATAGTTCCACAAAACAACCAAATGACTCCAAATGAAAAGGAAACTGTTATTTGAATAACAAAAAGCTACATATTTGCTTAAATTATTAATTCTCAACCATTTCTATTTGTCAAGTCACTTATACAGTTAGGCTTCTTATTAGTATATATCATTTGCCATCAACTACTCTAATAAACTTCAAACCAATTACACAAGTCTACTCACTATAGAGAGAAGAATGAAGACATAAAGATGAAGAAAGCTCCTCTCAAGCCCATGGGTGGCCAAGAAGGAAAGAAACTGGTTACAGTACATCAAGTTCCATAACTTAAATTCAATAAATCATCCAATAAAACCAAATAACATTCATCACTATAAAACTTTCAGACTTAATTCTAAACTTGAGGTGTGCTTGACTATATGATACTTCAGCAAAAATTTTCCTTTAAGGATAATTGACTCCTTAAGCAAATTCTTAAATATGATGAGCCCCAATGGAAGTTGAGGAAAATTCAAAGATATTAACACATCGAATGCTAGCAGTTGGCACTTGAGTTTAGCCTTCTCCTGCATTGATGTTTGTAGGTTTGGGTATAACAGTTACAGGTACATTAATCAACTACATTGTAAAATAACATACATATTTTGTGTAAATAACAAAGTTTACAGTTTTATTCAATAATATCTTGAATAATTCCTCTTAAATTCAATACTGATTATGCTAATACTGGCAAACCACAAAACAGAATCAAGCACAAATATGCACTAACAAGGAGAGGTTCTCACTTTTTTCCAGGGATTTTGATGAAACTTTTGGTGGTGATAGTGGTAGTAGAGTTATGAAAAGGTGTAATGGGGTTCGTATGAATGGGCCTTAGTTTTGCTGCAATTATTAATTGAAAATCTGAATACAGGCAACCCCTCAATACACCTCCTTGCCCATTCATATGCATATATATATATATATATATTGGCATTATTTTTTTCCTGTTTTATTTTCATTTTCTTTTATTATATTGATATTCTTTACTTCCTAATGGACACTAGTACTACAAGTACATCTATTACTTGATATCCAATCGAATCATCTTATTTCAACAAAAAAACCTCAACGACGAAGAGCTTCACTTACACAGATGTGCACATTTATGGGATCCACATTCTTTCAGTAGTTTTTATTTTTTCGATTAATTTTTCGCTTTTATGTCGTTAGCTTGTAATTTTTTAGATAGATTTATCTTTTTGCCTTATTTTTCTTATTTTTTCAAATTTTTACGTTAGATTTAGGTTTTAGTTAATTATTTTCTTAACACTTTGAATAGTTTACGTTTCCTTTAGCTTTAGATATTTTTCGCAGTTTGTTTCATATTAGTGAGGGTATTTTTGTTAGTTAATTAGTTAGGTTACTCGATTATTTTAAAAGATGTTAAATATGGAAGTAATGTCATCTTCCAAGATAGGAAATAAGAAGGTGCTGCATAGTCAGGCGCGAGAGATTGTTAATAGAGTGCTAGCTTTTATGAAAAAGGAAGCAGTAGAAGGAATTTCTATTCCACTTCGAAGTGTGCATGAACGAGTAGTCGCCGCTACTGGCGTTTCAAAACGCACTCTGAAACGCATTTCTAAAGAAGGAAACGATATTTGTGATGGATTAAGTCAGTCATTCACGTCTCCAAGAAAAAGTAAGCCGCAGAGGTGCTCAAAATCTACCGTGGACGATTTCGATGTTCAAGTTATTAGAAGAACCCTCAATGAATTTCACCTGGAAGAAAAGAAGCATCCAACACTCCGTGCTCTCCCCATTTCAGTGGAAAAGTGATGACAAAGAGGGAATCAAGGCACCAGTTTCGAAAGGGCAGCGATTAATTATTGTTCACGGTGGTAAGTAACCTTTTCATTCACTTCAATCTAAGGGATGTTTCCACATAATTCGAAGTTAAAATATATGATTGTAACGAAAACAATTGCTCTTCTCAGGTGGAGAAATGGGCTTCATTCCAGAGGCCCTCCTAATCTTCAAATTGGGCTTGAAAACGGGAGATTACCACGGAGAAATGAATAGTGGAAATTATTTAAAATGGATAAAAAATCAATTGATTCCTAACCTTCCCCCGAAATCTTTAGTTGTGATAGATAACGCACCATATCACAATGTGTAGCTAAATCGTCCCCCAAGCAGCAATGCAAAAAAGGATACAATGAAGGAGTGGATGGATTCGAGAGGACAGCTGTATTCCAGTAAGGAGACGAAGATTGAACTGTATCAGAAAATTAGGAAGCATAAAGAAGCCAGAATTTTTAAAGTCGATCAGGTTTTTGCTAAACACGGTCATTCAGTTTTAAGATTGCCACTCTACCATCCCGAATTAAACCCCATTGAAAATATATGGGGAATAATGAAAAATTGGGTGTCAACGAGAAACGTCACGTTCAATTGCTAAAGACAATAGTGAAAATGAATTAATCATTAATATAGAGTCAGGCGATGACTCAAGTAGTGATTTTTCAGATAGCGATGAAGAAATGCAATAAAGAATATTTTGTTGAAAGTTTTTGTTTTCTTTATCTATAAAGCATCTAACATTTACTATGAGGAAATTTGAATATGTTACGTCCTAATGGCTATTTAGAACTATCAAATAGTCTCTTTTTAAGATTTCCAGCGCTGTCTAAGCTGAAACCTTCTACATTGTATGAGTCTGTCAAAATTTGTTCCTACTACGGTTGGTAATGCCATAGAGCCGATGCACCGCACTAATGCCTTCCCCTTCGGCATTCTCCCTCCAAAGGAACTTTCCCCTACGCTCGTCGAGGGTTCACGCATCCAGGGGCCATAAGCTTTCAATTTCACTGTAGGTATGAAAATTAAAGGAAAACAAAAATACAGACATTTACATGGCAAGCTTTGAATATTTTCATAACAGAACTCTAAACAGTTAGTTATGAAAAGTACGTAATTTTTTCTACTCAAACGACGTAAACCCTAAGACATATGAGCAAGTCAAGGAGGCCTTTCAGTCGTTATGCAAACCAGTATTAGAGAGTTTTAGCACTGTGCACACTGTAGGTTCAACTGCCGTTAAATTGAAACGTCCATACGATCTACCGGGCACCGTAGATAAAGAGTATCAGCATACCGTCAACCAACAACAACAACCCAAAGGCAGAGCGTGTTGAAATTCTTCCCTGTTGCCCTCACCACCTCTTCTTGTACCTCCCTCCATCCATTCTAATAGGGATTAGTTCCTATAATTTGTCCTAGCAAAATGATATCACCCCATTTGGAGAATCGCAACCATTCTTGCTTTGCCATATTTGACACCTTCCGTCAACGTGGGAACTCCAAAATTAAACATGCCCATGAGACCAACCTGGACAACGTGGAATTTTGCACACTGAGACATTTAGAATATATTGGTTAACCGATAAGCCCCTGCTAAAACTCTCTATTGACGATCTTCGTGGCCAGAATGGAATTCAATGCTGCCATTTGTCAAGATGGTGAAAGTTTCACTCAATGGGTCAATCAGTTGAACCTGATTCGTTCATGTGACTATGGCAATGCATTAGACGAACAACTACGCATTTGATTTGCTGCTGGGATTTGATATGCCAAGGTACAAATGGAGCTGCGGCAGAAGTGGTCAGATGAAAGGAAGCATGATGCTTACAATACCAAAGTCAGATTCGAAGAGGTATTTGATTTGGCACCAACAATGGAACGCGCCGAGAATGAGGTCCAGGGTAGTGAGAGTGTTGCTAAAGCTGTCCAAAAAGTTCTGGGAATAAGATCAAAAGGGTCAAAGGTTCAGAAGAGTGACCAAGACTCCCGGTCGCCAAGGCCAAAAGAATGCGGTAGGTGTGGCTGCGCAATCCATGGACAAGGGAAAGATTGTCCAGCCAATTCTGAATGCAGAATGCCACAATTGTGGAGTTAAGGGCCATTTTCAGAAGAAGCGCTTCAAGAAGGGGAAACCAAAATGGAAGATAGTTAAGTGCATCCACAATGAGGGGAGCAGTGAGAATGGTGAGGCCTCTGACTCCGACAAACTGGGAAGCGTCACAACCGTGCACGGAATCGTTCAAAGGGCCAAGATTCTAGTCCATATCAATGGGCGTCCCTTAAAATGGAATTTGACACAGGAGCAGCTCAGTCAATTGTCAGAAAAGGTCTGTGGGTCAAACTCAGCAGTCCAAGGTTAGAGCCAGCAGGGCAATTGACGGCAAGACACTGGACATCATGGGCCAGTGTTGGGTTTATGTCCGTTATAGAAAACAGAGCCTCAGGCTGCCAAAGGTGGTCATGAATCAGGACAAACAACTGTTTGGGCTCTTGTGGATGCAGGCATTTAAGATACGGATACCCAAAGGTGTGTGTGCATTTGCACAAGGAAACCCACTGCAAGGACGATCCAAGAACACTCCAAAGCCAGTAATGGAAGTCAAAGACAAGGTGCCAGCAGACGTTGGGCAACATTAGATGTTAGGCAACTCTTTGACGAAAATGGAGAGCTGTTTGAGGACTGGCTAGGCAAGATAAAAGGACACAAGGCAGTCCTTCATTTGAAATCTAATGCCAAATCAAGGGCAGTAGCGGAAAGAAGAGTGCCGTTTGCCATAAAATGCCATTTGAGGTAGAGTTGCGGCAATTGGAAGCTGTGGGAGTTATTGAGAAGATCAACCCCAGAACAATAGCGATTAAATGGGCAACGCAAACATCAGGGAAATGGAATGGTTCGGATCTGCATAGATTTTCAAATAACCCTCAATCCTAACATTACCCCCAATCAGCATCCCATACCAACATTCGAAGAGTTGACAGCAAAAATAGCAAGAGGCCAAGAATTCATGGTCACTGACCTGAAAGATGCCTATTTGCAGATGGAAGTGAAAGAGCAATGCCAGAGTTACCCTATTATTGCCACAAATGTGGGATATTTCCAAATCAAAGTAGTATCAGCCTGCTCATTTTCCAACAATATATGGATGAGCTCTTGCAAGGGATCAACTGCACTGCTACACTGTTGGATGTCATAATCATCACTGGTCCGACAAAATAGGAACACCTGCAAAACCTCATGAAAGTCTTCAAATGGCTCAAACAAGCTGGGTTGCACCTGAAACTAGTCAAGCATCAGTTTATGCAGAAGTCAGTCAATTACTTAGGCCATCAAATTGACCAGCAAGGCATCCATCCAACAGAGGAAAAGGTGGAGGCTATCAAGAAAATACCAACTCCAAGAAATGTCAAGGACCTACAGGCATTTCTGGGATCCATCAATTTTCATGAGTGGTTCATTCCTCAGCTACATGCTTGCTGTGCTGATTTGCACAATCTCACAAGCAAGCGGTGGAAGTGGGAGTGGATTGAGGTCCATGAGCAGACATTCCAGAAAGCAAAAGATTTGCTTTCAAGTCAAGCTGCAGTGGTTCCATATGATGAAACCAGACCACTGGAGCTAGCATGTGATGTGTCCGAACATCTGTCGGCTGTACGGCTGTCCAGCAAGATTGGCCAACCGCTTATGCATCACGAACATTGACCGAAGCAGAACGTCATTATGCTCCAATTGATAAAGAAGCACAGGCCTTGGTGTTTGGAGTTGCAAAGTTCCACAACTATTTGTGGGGACGACCATTTAAGCTCAAAACAGGCCATAAGCCATTGGAACGAATTTTTGGAGAAAAGCAGGATCTGCCAAAGGTCGCCAGCAAACAATTGCAACATTGTTCCATGTATTTAAATGAATATAATTACAAGGTAGAATACCAACCCAGCAAGGAAAACCAATGTGCAGACCCTTTATCCCGGCTGCCAATGCCCACCACTATGAGGTCATCAAGTGAGCACAAATTTGTTAACCTGGTCATGGGAGGAAAAGTTGAAGATTTGGCACTGTCAACCAAGATATAGCAACAAACAACAGCAAAGGACCCAGTGTTGTCCAAAATCAAATTCTTTGTGGATCTAGGATGGCCAATGCAGAATGACAAGGTTGACTACTTTGAACGACAAGAAGAGATGTCAGTAGAATGTGGGATCATCTTGTGGGGTAATCCAATACTTATAATAACAGCTCAACGATGACTAATGTTAGCAGCAATACACGAGGGTCATCCAGGGATTGCAGCAATGTAAAGTTTCACTTGGTTCTATACATGGTGGCCAAAGATGGACCAAGACATAAATGACTGGGTTAAAGAATGTCAAGTATGTCAAGAGAATCGTGGCCAAGAACCTGATGTACCACTATACTTATGGAATATCCCTGAGCAGCCATGGGAACATGTTCCCATGGATTTTGCAGGTCCAGTCCAAAAGAAACAATGGTTCATTTTGGAGGATGCATATTCCAAATGGACTGAAGTGGTTCAAATGAAGGATAACACCAGGCAATGGCAGATCAAAACACTTAAACAACTATTTTCTAGGTATGGGGTTCCATGACAACTAGTATCAGACAATGGGACATGTTTTACCTCAGAGGATTTCTGCAAATTTTGCAAATTTAAGGGGGTCTAGCATATTTGCATAATGCCATATCACCCAAAAACCAATAGGTTAGCAGAATGGTTTGTGCAAACATTTTAACGATTCCTAGCCTCTCAGGGTGATGCAGGGGATCAAGACTTGCAGTTGCAACAGTTTTTGCTATCATACAGCAACACACGACACACAACAACAGGCAAAGCACCAGCTGCATTGTTCTTGAGTCATCTTCTCCCAACTCAGTTGAATTGCCTGAAACCAGATCCAAGGAACAAGATGGAGATCGAGGTGTGGAAACAAAAAGTTTATCACCATGCCAAAGTCAGAACACGTTCATTCAGGCAAGGGGATGAAGTATGGGTCCAAAACAAATGCTAACCAGGTTGGTGCCCTAGTGTGGTAGAAAGGAAAACAGGGAAGCTGTCATATGAAGTCCTGATTGGTGGCCAGATGAAGCAGAAACATGCAGATCAACTACTTAGTAGGTCAGGAGCAACGGATGACAAACCAACACCGACCATGGGTAATCAACAACAGGAAGTTGAGGTGCACGTCACGGTGAGAGGTGAGAGTCACGGCTTCCAGAGCAACAGCTAAGAGCACATGATTCAAGACCACAACCAGAGGTGGAGACTCAATCACTGAGGAAATGACAGTGTGAGGACGGGCTGCCAGTTGATCCAACAGAAGCTACACCCAAAACAAGCTAGAATGGTCAGAAATATCAACCCTCACTGAACAAGTCAGTCAAGCAGGGACCAGTGTTATAAAGGTAAATCAGACCTAGCAGTCCACCCGATCACTATGGGTTTGATGAATAACTTCTAATGGAGAAAAATCACAAGATGTGAATATGATTCTTTTAAAGAAAAGGCATGGGGATATGTAGGATATTGATATTTACATTGGATACTTTGTTGACATAGATGTTTTTGTTAGCTTGGAATTGATTCTGATTGATTTTACATTGAATTCATTTGGAAATAAATTGCAATCAGACTCTGAAATAGAGTATAGAGTATTACAATAAAATAGTATTTTTTATAACTAATCTTATGGCTCAAAGTAGAAAATTACCAAGTTTTTATGAATATTGATTTCATAGTTATAATTGACAAAATTTTCCCAACAATCATTTAATTATTAGCAAATAATTTAAAATTTATCCAGGATCAAATAAATGATTGACCAATAAATATATTGAGTTATTATGTTCTTACAACGGACACTTTCTGGCTCAGGAGGACCAGATATATAAAACTTGCATGGAATAATTTCATTATAGAATTAAACACTTCATTTTAAGGGAAACCAATTTAATCCACAATGGCTTAAGTTATCAAGTATATACTCATATGAGTTGCGGCAATGTAATTCGAAATTCATGACAAGACTTTGATCTATATGGAAACCTGAGAAGTATTTCTTCATCATAAAATTGACATTTGATAATACAGTATGATTTTAGCTGCCCGAGGTAAGTTCAACTAAGACTAACAAGAAGCTACACCAAAGATAACACACCCAATTCTCTACAATATATACAGACAAAAACTAAAATTAAGACAGCAAGACAAAAGAAATGTTTCTTCCCAAAATTATTAAAAACAACTTATAGAGAACATTTAGTAAAAAGATAAGTAGAGCTGACATATGTATCCAACGGGAAGAGTGGTTAGCATAATACCTGACATGATATGAAAAGAAAACAATGAATTCAGAAGAGGTTCCTCCAAACCTTATACATAATTCTTACAGATAAACACCACGTTAAGCATAAAATATTTCATAATATATGAATCCATGATCAAAATCAAATTCATTCTATTTCTTGTCATATTTATTTTCATTTCTTATCCTAAGATAGACAAAAAATTAAGATGTACTAAACTCAGAAATAATTTTAATTAAGTTAATTAACTCCTCGGGCATGACTTTAAATGGAGGCATGTGATCCCTCAGTGTGTGCAACACAGCATTTGCTTAAACCTATGCCTTAAGCATGTGCGACACAGCCTCTGCATCCAAACTTTTCATTAAGAATTGTCATTTCTCACACTTCGTTACATAGCACTACATGCGAAGTTAGTTTACATGAGAGCTAAAGGTTTCTGCTTTTGATCTCTGCCTAACCGCTTCCTGTGTACATCTGCCCAAGTTTTAAAAAAAATTGTCTTTTGAAGAAAGTGCTTATTCTCGATCTGGTGGCTGTATCTAAATGAAGTCTGCTTAGATCTCATATGTGTTGAAACTAATTGCCTTTATTCTGCAGTGCCTTGATATCTGTGTGTCTGTGTCAACAAATTAAAATTTCCTCTTTCTCATCATTGCAATGTTTAGTCATGGCATGGTCACTCAATGCTTCTCTGAGCCTCGGAATATCTGTCACAGTTTTGCATTTCATTTAGGATGCTTGAAAATAAGGGTTGAGGATCTCTGACACCTATGCCTGTATTAGTGGCTTAACTATTTTCTTCTGCCTTGGGATCTCATCTTAGCAAAACCCTCTTTTAGTGGCTTATAGCTCTCGTAAGTTGTCTGACGAGCAAGTGCTTGATGCTTTGGAAGAAAAGAACTCTTCGAACCCCCACTCCCTAAGACCTGCCGAGTGACGATAAAAGAAACCACTAAAAGCATACAAAATGGGCAACGATGTGATACTTCTGAAAATCTTTCGATTCCTTAAGCAGATGAATAATCTATGGAACGAGAGAGAATCAGTTTTTCCTCACAAAAAATCAAGTACTAAGGGTTTTTGTGTTTAATATCAAATTTTTACATTGGCAGAGGGAGAGAGGTTTGGGAAATGATAAGCGAACAAGGGAAAACTCAGACAGTGAATAAAATTAAAAGGAAGCAAGTGTTACAGGAAATGAATGGCTGAGGGAACCCACTAACAGCAGGTGCTCTGTGGTAGGTATCGTGCATAAGGGAAGATATGAATACATGGCAGAAGAGTTTTGAGAAGAAATGTTCAAGACTTTGAATGGTAAGGGTATATAGTGCACAGCAAATGCAGTGATATTCAGAGACGCTTTGGGATTTTCGTAGGTTTTCAACCTACTAAGTTACCTTCCTTTCCTTTATCCTTCTCTCAAAATACTTGCAAGCGAAAACAAGTAAGAGGGCAAAAATGGAAAAGACATTTGAGGTCATCAACACCCTTCCGATGCTGTAGGATCAACACATTCCTCAGGACTGTTAGTGTGAGTTTTCTCAAGCCACTGCTGTTCTCTAAGGGTATCATAAACATTGCCTCCACCGCTGCAATCTGCTGTGGTTTTACCACCACAGTTGAGGCGGCATCGCAAAATATAATTTTTATTGGTCTCTTAAAACATTATCCTGATCAAACCATACATTCTAAAAATCCAAAAGTTGCTGCAAGTTTAAAAAATAGTTCTTCAACTTGAGTACCTCGAAATTTTTTAAGATAATTTTTTTCCAGAAAACTGGCAAGATTGTAAAGTACATTTTTTGTCTTTGTATAGCGAAAATTATATGGTTTTCTAATGTACAAAACAGTTTGCAGATTGAAAATTGGATGAGCCGTTCACAAATGAGAATTAAAGTGAATTTGACCCTAGTGGTGCTGCCATCTATTGAAATTAAATTGTAAATTTAATTCAATTTGTTTTTCCAGTATTTTGAATTGCTTTTTGATGACAATCTGATAAAAATAATAGTGACTGAAACAAATTGTTAAGTGGAACAGTTTCTTGCTCATGAAAAGGAAAAAGATCTTATCTCTAAAAAGATCACTATTCCTCAAATGGGTTCCCACAACCCTGAATGAAAGAAAGGTATACATAGTATGCTTATGTTGATGGGAATAATTCAGAAACCGAGCCTTAGAATGCATTTTAATAGGAAACACATATTAGAAACACCGTTCTTTCCCAATGTCATGATAGAAGAAAGATTTGCCATACTAAATAAATTTCTCCATTTTGTAAATGACAGCGATAAAGAAATTCCTAAAAGAGATCCTAAACTGTATAAACTTCTGCCAATTAGTGAGTATTTGAAGAAAAACTTTCAGAAAGTGTACATATTGGGTAAGGAAGATAGTGTCGACGAATCTTTATTACAGCAGAAAGGTTGACTATCATGGAAACAGTACATTCCCACAACGGCTTCCTGGTTTGGAATAAATATATTTCAACTTTGTGATTCCATGGGATATTTGTGGAAATTTACAATATGCAGCAGCTCACAGACAAAATTACGCTGTCAAATCGCTAAAGAAACATCTTTTTTTGACAAAAGTTGTTTTGAGCTTGTGTGAGAAACTTTTCTCAGGAAGATGTATTTATGTAGAAAATTATTACAGCAGTCCCGATCTTTGCCAAAGATTGGTTCAAAGGACAACAGATGCTGTTGGAACAGTAAAAATAACTTTTAAAGGTATACCAACAATTCTGAAGAAGAAACTGAAGAAAGGGGAAGTAGTTAGAGCAAAGTGTGGGAAATTGGTGGCATTGAAGTGGAGGGATAAGCGCAACAATGCTGGCTACAAAACATTCCAATGAAATGCAATCTGTAAGTGGAAAAGGAGGGTTAGAGTTAGTGAATAAACCAATCTGTTTTAGAGATTAAAATAAATATATGGGAGGTGTTGACTTAAAAGACCAAATGTTAGAATCTTTCTTGCTGGAGAGAAAAAGGACAAAAGATAGATACAAAAAATTATTTAACCACTTAGTGAATACAGCTGTGTTGAATGCATATATTTTTTATTGCAAGGCTGGTAATAAGGAAGATCATCTCTCCTTCAGAATAGACTTAGTTACTAATATAATTTACACATACAATAGTCAAAAATTGGAGAAATGGAAAGGTTGGGCTTCAGATATGGACACAATGTACATGACTGATGGGTCAGCATTTCATCCAAGAAGACCCAAAACTGAAACCTTTAAAATTGGGAGAAGAAAGTGTGTGGTGTGTACAAAAAGTGGAAAGAGAAAGGAAACTAGGTATAGGTCTACAAACACCCTGGGAACAAGGTATCTGTACCTAGTAGACCCACGTTCTGAGCAATACCACTCACAGGTCAATTGTTAATGCTGGATAAGGAGAGATGAAAAAAATATGAGGACTTCACAAATGTAAGTAATCATTTACAATAATAAAATATAAACAATTTTTAATGAAATATAACTTTTTGGAAAATTTTTACCGAGAAATTACAACACTAAAAACACTTACGTTAATATCTGTTAAAATCTATGAAGCTTGTGAAAAAAAGCACCCTTAGTGATTTAAATACCTCTGATTTAAGTAAAGTTAGAGGAAAAGCATTGAGTGGATGCATGTGCTGCATCGCATAATGAACTTCACTTCTGCATTTTACAATAGAATCATGCTTCATATTTTTGCTGACTGAAATGTTGATAAGAAACATAATAGATCATGACTCTGAAGTTAGAGCTTCTCAAAATTAATTTATCATTAATTTTGCCTTTTAACATGTCTCAATCTTTCACAAATCAGGAGAATCAAAAACAAACTAACCTCAAACTGAGAAGGACCACTGGTAGGTCCCATTCCTAACTGACCCTGCTGTGAACTAAATGAAGAGGCTACTTCAGACAAGGCCTGCTCTACTCTTGATGCTGCCAGTGAATGTGCATGTAAAGAGCCTGAATAAGAAAAGAGAACAAAATGTGATGAACTAGTAATGATTTGTTCAACAAAAAAACAATACCATAAGGCATCAAGGTATTCTTTGCTTTATATTAATCATACACTAAAATATTAATTTTATTATTTCTGCTACCGAGTAACAAATAAAATTAACATATTCAGGTATAACCATGTAGAACTTCTCCATAAACAGAAACTCTTAGTGAATTCCACAAAAATTAATTTCATTCCTATGTTGGAATAGTTTTTGTTACATTGTAACATCATCAGGAGTTGAANCGCACTCTGAAACGCATTTCTAAAGAAGGAAACGATATTTGTGATGGATTAAGTCAGTCATTCACGTCTCCAAGAAAAAGTAAGCCGCAGAGGTGCTCAAAATCTACCGTGGACGATTTCGATGTTCAAGTTATTAGAAGAACCCTCAATGAATTTCACCTCAATCAATTTCATGAAGAAAAGAAGCATCCAACACTCCGTGCTCTCCCCATTTCAGTGGAAAAGTGATGACAAAGAGGGAATCAAGGCACAAGTTTCGAAAGGGCAGCGATTAATTATTGTTCACGGTGGTAAGTAACCTTTTCATTCACTTCAATCTAAGGGATGTTTCCACATAATTCGAAGTTAAAATATATGATTGTAACGAAAACAATTGCTCTTCTCAGGTGGAGAAATGGGCTTCATTCCAGAGGCCCTCCTAATCTTCAAATTGGGCTTGAAAACGGGAGATTACCACGGAGAAATGAATAGTGGAAATTATTTAAAATGGATAAAAAATCAATTGATTCCTAACCTTCCCCCGAAATCTTTAGTTGTGATAGATAACGCACCATATCACAATGTGTAGCTAAATCGTCCCCCAAGCAGCAATGCAAAAAAGGATACAATGAAGGAGTGGATGGATTCGAGAGGACAGCTGTATTCCAGTAAGGAGACGAAGATTGAACTGTATCAGAAAATTAGGAAGCATAAAGAAGCCAGAATTTTTAAAGTCGATCAGGTTTTTGCTAAACACGGTCATTCAGTTTTAAGATTGCCACTCTACCATCCCGAATTAAACCCCATTGAAAATATATGGGGAATAATGAAAAATTGGGTGTCAACGAGAAACGTCACGTTCAATTGCTAAAGACAATAGTGAAAATGAATTAATCATTAATATAGAGTCAGGCGATGACTCAAGTAGTGATTTTTCAGATAGCGATGAAGAAATGCAATAAAGAATATTTTGTTGAAAGTTTTTGTTTTCTTTATCTATAAAGCATCTAACATTTACTATGAGGAAATTTGAATATGTTACGTCCTAATGGCTATTTAGAACTATCNTGGTTCGGGGTAGGGTCCACCCATGGTCAATAGGTAGGGGCCAGACGAAAGGTAGTCCACGCAGTGTCTGTACCTCAGTGAGGCGGCTGCAAAGGCATCTGTACCCCAGTGGGACAGCCATTACGAGTGATGGTGGTGTCACATTAAAAGAAAGGTTGAGGAAGACAAGGGGAAACCACCTCGATCACCACAAATTTATGAAGTATTTTCACTTCCAATTTTTTATAAACACTTTTCAATTAAAGACTACCACAAAAACATACTCCACAGCAAAATCCTACTTTCTGACTAGCTCAGATGAAGAAAGAATTACTTACTAGAATCTTTGTCAGATATATCTGCGGAATAAAGCTGGAATACAGAACGATTAGGAGTATCACTGCTTCTTTGCTCTGAGCAATTCCTTCCACCATCTTCACCATCAGGCCCACTATTTCCCTCTTGCATTTCATCTTTATACAGGGAACGCCATAAAAGCAGCATCTCTTTTGCAGTCATAATTGCAACCTAAACAGTCCAAAAATCAATCTTTTCAGATAATTTTGCACTTAGCCAACAGAAAATATACAAAAATGTAAATATCTTCAAAAGTTTGAGGAAAAGCATGTAAAAAATCTGCTGTAAGTGATAGATTTTTAAGTAAAATAGATTACTTATCAGAGTATACCATGCATTAGTGTATAACATGCACCACAATTTTAATAGAAAACTTCAACATTAGACACATTTCACACAGATTATGCCAATTAGTATCATCCTTGCCTCACACTGGAAGCTGCATGATGGTACAGAGTTTTGTCCTCCACTATAGAAATAATTGACCAGCCATTGACCACTATAGAAATAATTGACCACCCATTGACCACTATAGAATAATTGACCAGCCATTGACCACTATAGAATAATTGACCAGCCATTGACCACTATAGAATAATTGACCTGGGTAGAAGTTGCAAAAAATCAGATTGCCAAAAATGTGTTTACATAAAATGATTAGAACTTAGGAAGATACATATTTATTAAATGACTGGAACCATTTATAACCCCTTTTTCAATATTCAAATTTATTAATAAAGATAGATTCAGATTTAATGAAGAATACAAAAAACAGAAGCAACTCCTTCTTTTACTTGCATGATTATACTAATAATCAGGATTCACTACAGCCATTTTTGCAAGGATCAAATCTTCAATTTTTTTCTTTGGAGGCAAAGAGAAGGTTGATCAGCTAAGTGTATGACTGTATCCCCAATAGATCTGTCAAATGTTTACATGTCCAAGGTTTTCAGAGGTTTATTCAAAAGTATCAGCAACTTGGAATATTTCACACACAACTTTCAATCACATCTACAGAGTAATTCACCACAAAACTAAAAATATTTGCTACTTATGAAAAAAATAAATAAAAACTTTCTAGTCTTGCAATATTGCCCATAGAATCAGATTTTAAGGTATTTCCATTTAATTTGAGCTTATACGAAGGTAAGGTGAAAATTTGGCCCAACACAGAGATGGTGTTCCAATCAGCAAAAATTTATGATCCCTACCTGGGGGCATGTGTCATTAGTTTGTAAGACAAGTTTCAACTTGTTCCCTCAAGTAGTTTGTTTACACATATTGTTGCAGTAGACATCTTACCAAAATATCCATCTACAAGCAACTTAGTTCATATTCAACGGAGGTGTGAAAAATGGCAACTGTACCTTAACACAAGTAAATGCTCCGTAGTAAACTTTTTTGAAAGAAAACAGTTGCGGCAGAATAAATCGTAAAATATTAACGGAACAGAAATAAAAGTAGTCAACTCTGTCGAGTATCTCAGAATCACTCTTACAAATAACATGAACTGGAGCACAAATATCTGAAACATTTCTGCTAAAGCAATTAGAAAGCTTGGTTTCATTAGGCGTATTGTCGGTAGATGTGACTAAAAATTTAGAGAGCAATGTTATTTTACGTTAGTTAGGCTCCATCTGGAATATGCATCAAGTATATGGGATCCGGCGGACGAAACATGCACCGGTGAACTTGAGAAAGTACAACGGAAAGCGATACGTTTTGTTAAAAAGTGCTACGGTAAAAATGCAAGCGTTACCAAAATGCTCTCAGACGCGTGTTGGGAATCCTTAAAAGATAGGAGATTAGAAGCTAGATTGCAACTGCTTGATAAATTTAGGGAAAGTATGTTTGCAGAAGAGGTAGTCTGTATTATGCCACCCCCTAATACCTTGGACAATCCGACAATGAGCAAAAAATAAGAGAAATAGATGCTAGGACGAGTCGTTTTAGGAATTCATTCTTCCTGCGAACGATACGCAATAACAACAGGTAAAAAAAAATAGTCCAAATCCTCTGTGTTTTCACCCCATGCCACATGACTGCTGTTTCGTTTCTGGCGTGTAGTGGTGGACCCATGTCTCATCCATGGTGACAAATCGCCGCACAAAATCGGTCAGTGCCCTCCTGAATCGATCCAAACATTGCTGCGAAAATCGCTTGTGCATTTGCTTTTAATTGGAATTCAGCAAATGAGGCACCAACCTTGCTCAGAGCTTTCACATCCCCAATTCTTTGTGCAAGATGTTTTGCACCCATTAATCCGATATCCCCACGGCCACAGCTATCTCACTCACCTTCACTCGCCTATCGTCCAACACAATATGGTGCACCTTTTCGATGGTTTCCGGTTTTGGCCGTCCTTCACGTTGGTCATCTTCGAGGGATGTGCGACCACATGGAAATTCAGATGCCCACTTTTTTAACGGTTGATATTGAAGGAGCAGAGT
Source organism: Ladona fulva (assembly GCA_000376725.2). NCBI lineage: Eukaryota > Metazoa > Arthropoda > Insecta > Odonata > Libellulidae > Ladona > Ladona fulva. Next base: position 247,026 of record KZ308899.1, on the reverse strand, counting down.
CACCGTACACTTTTGCCAACTTCAGATGAATTTCCTTAGGGGTTAATCCATCCAAAATGAAGAATTTTATGTCCGCACGATATTCAAGATTATCCATTTAACAAAAAACACAAAAGACATCTACTGCAACAGTACGTGTAAACAAACTACTTGAGAGAACAAGTTGAAACTTGTCTTATGAACTAATGACACGTGCGCCCAGGCAGGAATCATAAATTTTCGCTGATTGGAACGCCATCTCTGTGTCAGGCCAAGACACTTTCACCTTACCCTCATATTAGTTGAAGCTTTGAAAGTTTGACTGAATTAATCCCTAACAAAAATAATTTTTGTGAGTTTATTAATGTGCACAACAGGAGAATCTGTAATCTTATTACTGAAGAAGTAATAATCCTGCCATGGGATGAAAGCCAATATTCTGAAAAAGGTCCTTAACAATATTACCTCAAAATTACATAAGTACAAATTTATACAAAATAATGAATTGATAAAATTGAAAGATTAGCAGAAAAGGTAATTAATGCATGAAATTAAAGGATCAATTCCATATATTATGCTTAAAGAACAAAGATTAAAAAATTATGTTTGAAAGAGAATAAGAAATCGCTCTAGTGTTTTCTTTAAAATTCGTCTCTGTGAAATAAACCATAGGTGCAAACTGAGTTTTAACAATACCAGCAGAATTGGCAAATTTCTAGCCATTCCATCCCAATCACGTAGAGCAAGTTCAAAGTATTTATTTTCAAGTATACAAGGTAGAAATACAAGAATTTAGAATACTGAAATTAAAAAGTTACTGAAAGTGGCATTAAAATGACATTTCAGATTTTGTTATCATTAGCAACAATGAATTCAACCTAAACACAATAAAAAATATACTGACCTCATGTCTACCAGTGAAGGCCTCTAATGCTGCTCTTACATAAAGTAAATTTAAAGATGTAGGATATTTTTCTAGTGAAGCATTGACTAACTCCAATGCTTCATCATGTGATCCTTCAGCCGATAGGAGAAGTGCGAGGAGTTGCAAAGAAGCGTGGTGCTCAGAGCGAAGAGAGAGAGCAGCTCTAACCCGTTGCCCTGCTTCTGCTAAGTTAGTGCAGCGGCTAGCACCATCTGCTAGGCCACCAAATGTAGCTAAGCATAATGCTAAGTAATGCTGTGGCAGATGATCTCCAGGATCTGATTGTTCAGCTCTGAAAAAAATCAACTATAACAATGTCCATAAATGATATTTTAGAATATTCATGTTTAACATGCAAAAATTATACCACAGCAACATTTATGTACATTTTATTTTGTTATTATTGAGAATTTAGTTTACTGAATGACTGCTAGATAAATTAACTAATAATCTATTCCTTTAATGGAGATTGCTTACCCTAAGTTATAACTGTTGAGCAGTTGAACCATGATAAGAAATTAAAATGCCACAATAAATAAAGAAAAACAACACTGAAAATACATTATAACTTGAATTAATAAATGCAATCATTTAAACCTCTTGTTTTTAACTAGAAAGTATTTCTTGGAGTAGACATACAAATATAATCACTGCTTTTGTTTCCATTGTAGCAATTAACTATAACTGTAAGTTAAGGAGAAACAAGGATTAATAACTGGCTTGAAATCTTTTACATTAAAAGATAATTCAGTTTTAATACTGTATACATTCATAAATTAAAATTCCATATCATGATAATGTCAAAAGTTAAAATTTTGTAAAATTAGTTCCATTTGAATCTCAAGGATAAGCAGACATGAAAAATGTCTGACCAGTACTCAAACCTGAAATTGTCCACTATCTGGACGGATACAGACTAGATGGATATTTTATCCAATTAAGATATCAAACAATTGCCATTTAGCAAGGCTTTACACTTTGTATGGCTGGTTCCTCAACAATGATGTTTGCTGTGGATGGTGCCAAATGGACCTCTTAGTCCCAAAGTCTCCCAAAACAGTATAAGGGAACATCCACGCTCAATAGATCAGTTGGATCTGCCTTGGAAGATTCCAGGTTTAAGTCCTGGTCCTGTCAGACTTTATTCATGTCTCTTTTTCCTTGGTGCATGCCTTTACATGCAGTCATCTTTGCCCTTCTTCTTGTGTATGTAGTTCAATTTGACTTCTAAATTTTTAATTTTTTTTTTCGTTAATTGATGTTTGTAAGTAAATGATGTATTCAGTTGCATTATCTAAGCAAAACAATCTTTTTACCTCCATATTCTCCAAATATAAAGTTCAGAAAGTTAATAAAATTGAGTCAGTCACAGTTAATTTCCACCCAAACACAGAATTATTATCAATAAACTATTACAAATTCAAAAGCCAGCTGCGAAGAGTTTCAAAGGCCACTGAAGAAAATACCCAAGTAATAATCAGGGACAGATGTAGGAATTCTCCAAAGGGGGGCAGCACTTGCCAAGGGAGGTGCAATTTAAAACAATTCCGTTTTTAATTCATCTCCAATCAACTATATTAATTCAATTCCATCATAACAATTATATGTATAGTGATCATTGAAAAACTAGATCTGATTTTAATTCAATCTACTAGTCAGAGCATAGGCAAATTGATAGTGCTGCAAAGTCACCAAGGACTCCCCTCCTTGGATTCAAAAATTTTCCAAAATTAATACTTAACAGTATTAATTTTGAAAAACACGACACTAAGTGAAGGGGTGGTGAAATTTTACAGAATAAGTAAACAAACCTTCTAAAGCAGTCAATGGCTTGATTAGCAAGAGTCTGGCGCTCTCTTTTCAAGTAAGTAGACTGAGCTAAGAGATGAAGTCCAATTCCTAAATGTAGATGACATCGTGCTAACAGACCACTAGGGTTACTCTGCTCATGAGACAGAGCTTTGCGGCTCCATTCAACACCTTCTGATACCTAAAAGAAACATCAAGCAGCAAAATTTCCATCTAAATTGACTTTTATAGTTATTAGCTATAGATGAAAATTGTTAGAATGATACAATAACATGAAACATAAAAAATAATCTAGGAAAAAATCTTTCTTGAACATATGGTTATTTTAGTCCATTTGCAAATATATTTATTAACAAATTTTTAGAGGCATAAAAGTATTGAATAGACATCCAAATAAATTCACAAACCATATTTTAACATTATTCTGACCTATTTGACATTAATTAAGCCTTCCTGCTTTCCATTGTCAAGTAATCTAGCTTTAAATTATTACAACATTTCCTAGCAAAACAGCTCAAGTTCACTCCTCATAGTAAAATATACCAACTGCCATGTCACCAGTTTATATATTCTTATAAAGAAGATGATTAGACAGTGAATTCCAGTCACACTGCATGAAATTGGCTTTCTTGAATGATTGAACAAATTCTTCATAAATACATTCCCAAAGAGAAAAACTGAATTATATTTGAAAAGGATTTTAGGCCTGGGTCCAATGGAAAGGTCTTATGAGATAACATGAACTTCAATGTATGCTAACAAAATGAAAATCCCATATGTCTACAACAATATGAAAGGAGTCACCTAATTTGTTGACTTATAATTTACAATTCCAACATATCTGAATTTTTATATGTTGATGTATATCAGCTTCTGACACAACCTAAAACAATTATACCAAAACCAAAGAAGAAGAAACTAAGCTAAAATATCTTACCCGATTAAGATGCTCATAGCAAAGGCGAGCAGCTAATAAACAAGGCAATGGGGAGGTGGGTAACAAGCGTGACACTTGGCTGAGAACTGGAAGAGCCAGAGCATATTTCCCTGAAGAAACTAAGCAAAGAGCTCTCTGCATCCAAACGTGTGGTTCCTCAAAGGAAAACTTGAGAGCTCGTTCAAAAGACTATTTAAAATAAACACAAATGTAATATATGAATAAAAACAAATTATAATGCTGAGAAGTGTAAGTATCATAAAACTATTCTTAGAATTAGCATTAAACTGGAATAACAACTGAAATTATATGCATAAATAAAAATATAACAGCTTAAAATGTCTTAACCTTACTGTTTATTGGATACTTAAATTTCTTACTAAGATTTCAATTAAAGTATAATAGTAATGAAATTCAATATCAATACACACCTCATTTAGTAAATGAGAGAGACCCCACCTCACTAAAGTAATAGCTAAAAGATCATACACTGCCGTTGCATTATCATATGCATGCACTCTTGCTTCCCGAAACTCAGGAGACTGACTCAAAACTGCATCTCTAACAGCCATCGCTTCACTGTATCATAACAAGAAGGCAGCTTATTAATTGAACCACAAACACACAGCTTTCAAATTTGACACTGATTTTGTATTCGCAGACATTTATGCACAAGGATTAAAGATGGAATTCCAAATCAAAGATATCTGTGACACTTCAAATAATTATAGACAAAATGTTTTTTGTTTTATGATATGAATTTGGCTGTACAGTAAAATGCATAAGTCTGCATTTTAAAATATTTGTAAATAATTCTTCATAGAAAGTAAGTTTATTTAGTCAAGTTGCTTCCAAAAAAGAAAAAAAAACAAAGTTACACTGTCAAAAACTGGAGTTGATGCTGAAGTGAAAAAAATGAATTTATGATAACCTGATGAGTAGAAGAAGTATAATTTCTTCATTTTCATTTCTAGGTACAAACAGATTGAGACCAGTGTATTTCTTTGGTTTCCATGGACTTTCGCTTCCTCCTTGAGCTGTCCCTCTCACTGCACGTCTCTGTACACTTCCACTGCCAGATGACAATGAAGGCGGTACAAAGCTAGGCACAGAATATACATTCCCGCTAACCTGCAATTTTCAGTTATATGTGACAAAAATCAAACTTTCCACTAATCCACTAATGGGATCAAAACTACAATCCATCAAAATCTAAAGATCAATTTATGTTAGGCTATGAAGATTCCAATTAATGCTTCCAATCATATCATACATAAAAGAGATCTACAATATTAGTTTTTTAAATTATTTATTAACATAAGTTTTCTCAGAGATAATACAAGATTATCCACATGAATTTAAGTGGTTAAAAGTGTGAAAAAGTATTCTTTAAGGTTTGCTCATTTCTGAATGTAACTTACTGCAAATATTGCTCATGGCATCCAGCAATATTTTAATCAAATTTTCTAAAATCTTGGTCATTGCAAAACAAAAAAGATATATATCTCAAGAAAATGACAAGTGAAGTATTCCAGATTACACAAAATATAAGTAAATATTAAACGCACCCCTCTTAATAGCACCTCTGCCAATTGTCGAGTTAACGTAAGCCTCAAGTTCTGAGTAGCACTAGATTCCACAGCACTCAGCATTATTCTGAAACAAAAGATATTATATTTTAGGCTATATCCAGAAATTGGGGATAATTTATGCTTCATAAAAAAAGTTCCTTAATCACTATAAAAAGGGCATAATGATAAGTTTTCCCTTTTACACTAACCACTGCTTAGAGGATTTTTTTGTCGTGAAGTTATATTTCTCAGAACCACTTAAAATAACTTAATTAACTTCATCTTTCACAGAAAATTGAACATTACAACAATTTCAATGACAATACATGAAATTCTGAAAACTTCCAATGATTTACAAAATACAAGCTTGAGCTTTTTTCAAAAATTTCATAAAAATGACAATTTTAAAAATACCTGTATCTATTTACAGCTGACTGAAGTTTACCCTCTCTTATATAGAGAATGGGGGCTCTTTGCAGAGCAGTTTCTAAGATAGGACCAATTTGATGCTCTGGATGTAATGGAGGCTGAGGAGAATGGGACCCTCCTGTTTAATAAAGGAATTTTGAGGTGATCAGAGTTCAATTTGAGAAGTTAATTAAGTTGATTTACCAATTGCACTTCATCAATGTTACATTACTACCACATTAATCAAGTCAAAATTTTCATGCACAATTGTTTTTGCTGATTGAAAGAGACCACAAAAATCTTCACAAATTCAATAAGAGACTGACTATTCTCAATTTCATAAAAGACATACATGACATTTAAATTCAATGAATAACCAGCTACATTACCAACCCTAAGCTCCATTAAGGATGAAAAACCATGTATTAAACTTAAAATTTTATTTTTACATCAACAAGTACCATGATAAATAAAAACTCTTCAAGGGACTCAAATAAAAATAAAATTTTCAACTTTCAAACTAACTAAACTAGAACGAAAAAAGAAATATTTTAATCTTAGCTGTAAAATCCATCCTTCTCTTTCATTTTGATTTTCTATTGACCTCACTTAATCTGAAATGCCACATTACTTTCTAATGCTCCACTTCTTGCTCAAATATTCATCCATAGCAGGTGGCTGAATGTTAGAAGGCTGTTTTTCAAACATGTCTATAATACAACTCTAATTACTTTTTGTTGTGATCTTTTCATCAAAAATAAAAGAATTAACCAAATAAAAGATTGCTAAGGATTAATGAAAATAAATATTAATTAATTTTGCAGGTGCTATGCACATTCTTTTCATTTTTCCCTTTGATAATGTTAAAATCTATACACATTGCAAACAATTAGGTAACTGCAGCTGACCTTCCTGAGCAATTGCAAAGCTTAAACATGGATGGACAACCATTGGCACCTCAATAACATGTTTATGGCATGTGAAACAAGTCCTTATGAAATATATTTTCAGTGTTAAGGCAATCCATCATTAGTCAGTTTTACATCATTTATATAATCACTTACAAATCAAATGCCAAATAACATGATCTCAAAAAATTTGGGTAAGTAGGTGGAAAAATTTTATAACAGAAATTTGGCTGATTTTGGTACACTCTCTCCTGAAAGTTGCACACCCCTAAACTTACCCCTACTTACCCCTAGCCTAAAAGTTTAGCTTACCCTTCCAACACTGTAATTTCTCTTGAAATTGTCCAGCTTTCTTTAGTTTCCAATTTAATGCACAACAGATCAACAATTACAACTGTGTAAATAACATATTAAGCATACAAACTGCCTGATGTTCCAATATCACAAAACAACTCATCTTAAAGAAAGTAAGACCTGTACATTTACAAACTTGTTTCAGCTTATGTTAAAAAATTACAAAAACCAAAATTATCAGTTAGGTTGAATTTTCACTTATACCTATTTGTAGGCTTAAGCATTACAAAATGGAATGGAAAACTGAATAAGAGTGGAAAATGGAAGAAATGGAATAAGACACAAACTAGGATAGGCTTGGTCAAGATGAGGCATGATGTTCAAACACATTGTATGATGAAGACTGATCCAAGTTCTAAAAGGGATAGTTACACTCTCCCCTTTTAACTACACCCCTAATTCTGAAGGAAAGATGGACTAGTCCTGAATGAAAACATAGCAATGGACATGCACATCTTTTGACGGTTACTTCTATAACCATTGGTTATCATTCACTTACGTCTTTTGGCAAGAAAACCAGTACTACAGCAAAAGCATAATATGTATGTGATAATTTCTGATCACCTGACAATGTGCCAGTGTTTCCAGATCCAGAAGCTCCAGCACCTCCCAAAGGCACCTGTCCCTGTGCCGAGGCACCAGAACCTGTTCCTCCAGATGAAGCACCACTAGATACTGCAGTTCCAGTTCCACCAGACCCTCCTCCACCCATACTTCCCCCACTTTGACTGCCACCAACATTGCTGCCAGAACCTAGAAAATGTTGAATTTTGTCTTGCTCCTGTAAACAAGCAGGACAACAAATAGAATCTTTGAATACAGGCTCAAATACGTTTTTTGCCATACAAAACTGAACAGTAAACATTACCTGCAAGTAGAGAAGAGTTAAATCCCCAGCTAGTTCAAAACATCGAATCATCTGCTCCTCCCATTCTGCCTGTCGATATTTGGATGATGATGTTGGAGGAACTTTTTCCAGACACAAACCTAAAAGAAATAGATCTTAAATAGAAACGATTATCTAAAATTTACACAAAAAATATTGTTAAAATTGAACTAATAAACAACATCAGGCTGTCTAATATAAATTAAAGACGATATGTTATATACTTATGGACTCATATAAACACCTCTGTTTTAGCTGAGGGTGGCTAACATGAAATTTAATAAGTTTACATACAACTATCCAACCAGCAAATAAGGTTTATATAAACAGGAAAGGGAAAAATGGCAAGTAAGTAGGCCATCACGTTACCCTAGGCATGGTTAGCTGTGATAATTTTTCATTTATAAATTATTCTGTCCAGTAAAGTTGAAATGTATGATCATAATGCAGAAATCAGCAACTATAAAAAGGATCTATTTTCAACTGTTTGGTAGCTAAGCAAGAAGTGATTTCATCTAACCCTTGATAGCAAATGACTCCGCTACGATTCGTAAGCTACGACTCGGCAGTTGTTGTTCAGGTAAACTGTGTAAATCGGCCTGTTGATAATGCGTCAGTGACTTTTCATACCACCCCATTGCATAATGCAGCTTCCCTAGTAAAAGATGAGCATCTAGAACCATTTCCTGAAAAGAGATAGTTATTAATAAGTGATAAAATTGTTTTAATAATATAGTTCCCGAAACAAAAAAAAAATGTCAGTATGAGGAAAACCATATTTGATTTCATTGAATGTCTTTCACTTTGCAATGTCACCTAGATTATATTCTTCTACACTAAGTAGTTAATCTTAGAGCACAAATGATTCAAAGGACAGAAACCTTCTTTGAATCTTCTGTGACGACCTGCATGAGATAACGTTTTGCTTCACTTAATCCATTTCTTGCTTTACTGATGTTAGCTTCAATTGGTGGATACTCTTCGAGAAATAATTCCATCTTCCCTTCACCGATACAAAATGTTGCTAATGCGTCTAAAAAATGGGAGCGTAGGTTCGATCATTTACAAGACAAGAGCTACAGTAAAGACAGAGCAATCTTAAAAATCTACCGATTTACAACAAAATTAGGCAAAAAGAGTAGAGTTCAACCATTCCATGAATCTTTAAAGTGCAGTTTAAGGGAAATATTAAGTAGATAAGACAATATTTACTGATTTTCGTACCATTTTGAAGTCTACCCTTCATTTGCTCCGCTAATTCTATTTCTCTTTTCCAATTCCCTTCCTCCCGACTCTTTTCAATTTCTGCTTCATATCTTCCAATGCTTCTAGCTTTTCCAGCCATGTTTTATTTTTTTCTTATGTCCTTCATATAGGAAATTTATTGATGAAAACTTCACAGGACATCATGATGCCCCAATTACCAAACCCATAATTTACGCGCTACAACATTCTATTGTTGATCGTGAACGTCGTGAACCACACGAGAGTAAACGGGATAGGTGGCAGGAGCTTCTTCGTGAGAGCCGTCTATATATTTCCACTAAGTTGGCGTTATCATCTATGAGTCCTCAATTTCTTATTGCTTTGGCGGTCTTGGCTAATATAAGAGATAGAATATTGCATTTATGGCATATCTACGGCCGATTTCGGTTGGTGACCAAAATAACTTCGTTAAAACCAAACAAATTTTTCCAAAGTCGGAAAAAATGTTATATTGTTACCCGATTGGTTAACGTCTGCACTACTGCAAGATTTGATTAAATTACTATAAAATTAATTCTGATGTAAATATTCATTAACTATCTATAAACTGTAATCTATTCATCTCAGTATTGGGTACTTGTTCTTGCCAAAAGGATTCTCCTAAAATTCTTTTCTAAAATTCTTAAATCCATCGACCTTGAAATTATAAGGTTTCCCATAGTTGATATTGTATGGATTCTTAGCTTTACCAAAATTAATTAATAGTTTCAGAGTAGTTATTGGAAATTGAAGTTATAAATTTCTCTTTATGATAATAAAGTTAATATTTCTGTACTTAAAATTATCCTATCTATAAAATGAATCATGTGCAGAGAAAACAAATCCACATGAAACAGAAATTTTTTTTTTCTTTATAAATTGTTCTCCTTCAATTCTTATTCTCTTTTTCACAATTAGCCATGAGAAGATACACAGAAGTAGAAGTACCACTAGAGTACTACCTGCCCTTCCTGTAAGATATTCTTCTTTAACTTGATTGTTGTTTCATATGGAAGGAAATAATTTCAGGAGTTGGTCCCCTTACCCAATCAGCAATCTTGTTGAATCCACTACACTATAAAAAGGTACAACTTCAGGAAGATTAATAGCAAGTAAGATGGTAAAGCACCACAAGATTTACTGGAAATTAATCTGAAATGATCTTAGATATGTTGAAGCTCTCAATAAGTACTTCACTCAATGTTTTCCTCAAAAGTCATTCACGTCATATAATTTTACTGATGAATACAGTTTTCTTTGAATATTTGTTTATAAAATTTGTGATAAAATAAAAGATTTTTACTAGAATGAAATTGAGATTATTAATTTTAAAAGTGAATTTTATATAATTTTATGTAGACATATTTTAGGTAAGAAATTTCCCGAAAAACTATTTTGTGACTTTTCAATTGCAGTATTTTCAAATAGATATTTTTTTAATATTCAATCCTTATGTCATGCCACAGATACTAGAACACTCAAGTATTGGACATTGTGTAACTGGTGCAGACAGCTTTTTAGAAAAGCATTTTAAGTTTTACTTGTTAGCTGATGTATTGCTCAAAGGCCATTGTTTATGAAATATTCATCTTTGTTCAGAGAAATTCTTTATTCATTGATTTCTTTGTAACATATGTCTTTTCAATTAAATATACT
>KZ308899.1:187842-201257 GCA_000376725.2 Ladona fulva | reverse complement strand
TGCTGAAAAATTTGTCTCCAATAGAGAGATACGTTATGGGTCAAAATGACCCATAGCCGTCCTTCTAGGTATATTTTCCATTAAAAAATTAATTGACAACTATTTCGAAATTAACTTTCCGTCTTCAAAAAATATAGGTAAAAATACACAAAGTCAAAAAATTTCAAGAGAATTAAAAAATAAATAAGTCGTAAAAATTCATGTTGAACATGACGTATGGGTCAAAATGACCCATCCCGTCCTTCTAGTGTTAATGACCGTACGGTCTGTGATAGTCGAGCGGGGACTATCGGTCCACTTGACATGGAATGACCCTCTCTGTAAATATTTTTGGCGTTTAAAAATGATGCGGAAAATTTTTAGACGAAATTAAGTTATTTGGTTACCCTATGAGTATTTTACCAAAACGTTTAGAGTAAACATGAACGAAACTTTGTCTGATCATGTTGGACTGCACATTATTGTTCCAACATTTGTACACGTAATATTACTTCAAATCAGGCAAGAGAAAGGTTAATTCGTCATTTTAGAAAAACTTCCTGAAGAATCTATAGAGTCATGATTAATGTTTAGTGTGTCAATCATAGCATCCTATTTTGAACTGAGTGAAGATTATTCTTACTTCTAATAAGAACACATTTTAACTCGTAGATAATTCCCGGATGATAATTGTAATGAGATTGATGAGAAAAATCTTAAAATTTAATTAATCGGGAATGAGGTTGCAATGGTTTCTGTTCATCATTATGGATTTATAATAATATTTTACGTACATTTTTCCACGAATTTTTCGCATGAATAATTTTATAGACCATTGTGATATCTCGTAATAAGGGGCGTTATAGTTTCTGTTTGTTAGTTAGGTACGACTTATTTCGCGAGATTGAGACTACCATGTCTCTTCTTTCATCTAACCCAGGAGACAGAAAAACACACTAGTTGGAAATACACAAAAAACAATGGAGAAATCGATGCAAGTGAATCTTACTAAACAAGATAGCCTCTGAGATATAGGAGAAGATATTGACATACTAGTAAAACTAAATTTTGCAAATTGAAAAATATTGAAGTACAATATTAACCTCATATGGCTATTTCTGTAACTAAATGTTGAAAATTAAAAAGTAATATCTATATAAAAGTAATAACAAAGTATGTCGAAGTTACAATGGAATGTCAAGATCACATTGAAATGTCTAAAGTGAGCACAATAAGATAACAAACACAAGAAATATTTAATTGAGCAATCAAATTTCAAAATATACTAATATAAAATTTCAACAAATAAAAAGATGATACCATAAACTCCAATCCAAGAAAAAGGAGGACTAAACTAAGGTGATGAAAACTTACATCAGTGTATCTTATAAGCACCTTACTGAGAGCAGTGTTATTTAAATATTGCCTGTTCCTGAAATATTTGAAGCTAATAGTCTTGAAACTTATAGGAGTGGACTTAATCTGGGAAGGAAAGGGAACTATAGGTTATTGGCTGTTACAATTAAGGAGCTGAGGTAAACTTTATCCGGTGTTGCGGAATGTAGTTTCTTATAACTTTACCTTCGAAGTAATTATTTTAGTATTCTTTAGAAAGGGCAACAGGATAATAGGATAGATTTATCTAATCTGATTGAATAATGTATGTTATTTGTTTTAAGTTAAAAAGTATTGAAATTCATTTTCAATCTAAGATTCCTTTCTTTCCAAGATTTTTCGCGCACTACCAATAAGCAAAAGAAAAAATAGATTCTTTTGTGTTGTTTTTTTGTTTTGTAGGTTGAAAAGTTGATAGTTTTATACCCATCGCAATATTTTAACAGACGGGATATATGATGTCAATGTTTGTGTAGACGTAGATAAATTTATTATATCCATTTCCTTCGGTAATCTTGAATAAGGGTTTTTACGAGTACGTACGGGTAATGCGATATTAAAGCTTCGCCAGTGTTACTTTCCTGTGAATAGTTTACATAAAAAACATATTCAATAACATTTAAGCTATTTTCTATGTAATAGTTTCCTAAATAAAGAAATACTTCATTCATGGTTCGAATCAGAGGGCCGACCAAGAGGGGGTACCATGGATGTCTAGCATCTGGACCCCGAGTTTGAAAGCCCATTTGACGATAATATTTTTTTGTAGATAGAAAACATTATATGTATCTATAAGAAGTTTTGTTACGTCCTATGTTTTCTTTATCTATTAAAAATTACACATCACATAGAAGAAGCAGAAACGGGTTGGCTCCCGGTGAACGAAGTGGGTTGTGCGTTCGCCTTTGATAAAAGGCGAACGCACCCCGAGTTCGATTCCTGGTGGGGGCACGTACGTGCAGAATGTCCTCAGTCGAAGTACCGTCGAAGCGCTTTTAAAAATGCTGTGACAGAGAAGGAGGCTAAGTAGGCATTTGCGACCGAGCTTCATTTGGTAGAGGCCGGCTTCAAATGTTCAATTTAAATACTTCAAATGCCTTAAAATGTGAATATAGTAAATATTTGGTGTTAAATATTGGTCGGAAAGTGAGTAGTTCACAACTTCAGAGTGGTAAATGAAATAAAAACCTATATTAAGTAGCTATTAACTATGTCTGTATATAGCATAGTTTAAACACACATTTTTCATCAATTAGCTGCTTAGACATAGAAGCGTAGCACTTTATTGTTTTCAGATCCAACACCAAGAGAGTAATGTAGCATATATTAAACAATGTATTAGTTTGAAAAGCAGGTGGCTAATGAATCCTGCAGAGGTTGCTCCAAGCCTTGGAGTTGAAGGAGATAATTCAGTAAAAAATAAATCACTGAATCCTGCCACTTTTTAGGGGGTACCCTATTTGGAGACAACTTCAGCCTAGCAACTCATTTCTACAGCAAAGATCCCTAACACAATCCAGAGGTGTCACCGAAGGAGATCAAAGGCAACCATCAGAATACTTGCTGAAACATGCCCAGTTCTATTCCTTCCATGTTACTTCACACCTGCATATTTCTAAGATAGCATGTGTTCTTAAAGACTGTTTAAAATTAGTCAAAATTCTTGCATTATCAACAAATTCTAAAACTTTTCATGTTATGATTATTTCATTTTAATTCCCAATTTTCTGTGCATTTTAACTCATATGCCAAATGCTATGCAAAAACCATACTCAACCTCAGCACAAACATAAATTTCAAATGATATGACAGTAATAAATAAAGTCAAGAGATATTATAGAAAACCTTTTCCAAGCTTATTACAGATGCAATGTCCTTCCTTTCTTGAGATGATAAGTCTGGAGCAAGTTTCAGCAACAATGGACGCTTTAAATCAGTTGGAAGAGCATTTCTTGCAGCTACCACTTGGCACAACAGCTCTTCCAATTGCTTTTGCCCTTGCAGATTTCGAAGACCAGGAGTGTTGGGACTAATTGTAAAATAATTGACCAACAAAATTTGTGAAATAAAACAGGGACATTACCATAAACAATTTAAAATTTTGTACTGCATGGCCACTTTATTTCCATTAGATTACTGTTTCATTAAAAGAGTTTATTATTTACAATGAAGTTGAATAATTAAACATTATATTCAAATCTGAAACATTTTTAGAGCAGTTTATAGATGATATATAGAGGAATTCAATTAGAGCATAGCTAAAGAAGTAAGAAAAGGTTTTGATGGTCCAAAGTACAACTGAGAATTTTTTTCTTCCAACACTGACATACATTGGTTAATCTAAAATGAAATAAATGTAAAGTTTCAATATATCTCTGTTAATTATCATCATTATTAGAAGACCTTTATTTTCATGATGAATGATATTTAAGTCAAGACATCATATCAAAATAAAAAGGTGTACAGGATAGATAGGAATGGGTAAACCCTACATAACTAGATGGTGAAAATTCTCACAATACCAACTCAATTTAGCCATTCTTATTTGAAACTTAAATAAGTTTCTAAATTAAAACATAAACCAAATTAGTATAGATGTGGTTCATCTGAAGGCCTCCCTCCTTTAGAACTCATATCCTCAGTGTGATACCTTTCAATTATATTTTCTACCAGTTCCATTCTGAAATCAAGGTTACTTTTTGTTCCACCGCTCTTCCTGTACAATACAAACGAATTCCAAGTGGCCTGGTCCAGCAAGTGAAAAAACATTTTTTTATAGTACTTTTTCCCACGTTTTTTTTATTATGGGATAGTTTGTAAGGTGTTGATCTGCCCTATCTACTCCACCCATTGTATGGTTGTACTCGAGAACAAGTTTCGGCTTCCGTGACACCTTTCCCCTTTTTTCCAGGTCAACAAATTCTGTGTTGTGTACCATAGAGAGTAGAGAAACAACCTTCTTGTCATGCCATTTCATTATCATAACCTTACCTCTTTGACAGGCAGCAAATTCCCCCTTTTTTAATTTCTTCTGCCTCAGGTCATTGGGGGCTTCTTTGCTTGTGATACGCAACGTCCCATATGTGTCAGTTCCTTTAGAAGTCAGTAAATCAGCTAGCTCTGGGGAAGTGTAGTAATTGTCTGTAGTTACACAATAGCCTTTACCGAGTAAGGGTTTCATCAGAGCTAAGACAGTCTGTGATGATTTAGGTAAACCTTGATATTCTTCATTCAATGCTGACCCTTTTCCAGTATAAATAATAAAGGACCATATGTATCCAGTCTTGGACTCACATAGCATGAAGGTTTTTTCTCCAAATCTGGATCTCTTTAGGGGAATATCTTGGATCCATCCCAGCCTATCCTTGTAAAGCATAAGACTGTCATCGATGGAAAGGTCCCTCTTTGGTGTCAGCAAACTAGAAAACTTTTTGTTGAGTTGAGTATCCCTATCAAAAACACTGTTATCTGAGAAATGTAGATAGTGTTTTATAAGGACAAACCTCCAGTAGGACATCACTTGAGCAAAGAATGGAGTTGCAATTGCCTGTTTCAATTTCCTCTACTGGTTTGCTTATGATTCCCTGAATCAAACCAAAAACACTCTATTTCCCCAGGTTTTACTGGATGCCAATCTTTAGCTCTTGAAAATTTTTTCAAAAAGGAGGATTGTATGCAATGGTCAGCATATAAGTTGGTTTGTTCTGTTATAAGGTTTATAAGATATTTGTCAAAAAAGACTCAAACCAATAAATAATATCAAGAGTTTCATTCTTTTCTAAATGCAGAGCTGGAGAGGCTGTAAAAGGAAACCTTGGAGGAGGGGGGTCTGGGATCTTGACAAGAATGTATGGAGCACCAAATTCTTGCATCCAGTAATGCAGCAGTGGGATCCTCATCAATATCAGAAAATAACTCATTATCCTCTGAAGAACTTCCTGATTCACTTACTGAAAGTTCTTCAGAATCACTTGAATCAAACATATCAGACATTGCGGNGTTTAAAAATTATGGTTGGAATCATATGTAATATATTTAATAAGAAATGTGTTTTGTATAAGCAGTCCAAATTTACTTTCCTTGCACTTTGCTGATCATTTTGATACCAAACACTTTGCAGATATCTTGATTTTTATCAAATATTACTAATTTCGTAAATCTGCTATTCAGAAATCGAAGATTTGGGTTTCCCCCGAGGTGTGAAATCCCTTGGATTTTCCCAATCTAGAACAATACAGAAGAGTGAGCCTTTGGGTGTCTCATTGAGAGGCCATAAAATTGAGAAAGGACAAGAACGGGGAAGAAAGAGCAGGTCAAATGTAGAAATACAATTTTACCGCAGTCCTCTTAGAAGAACGTAGAAGTATGTTTCCCGCAGCTGAAGGGTTAAGGATGAAACATATAAATGTCAGATAAACTATGCAGATCTCTAATTTGGTTTTAGTAAAAACAAAATTTTAAATACTCTGAAAAATCACAATTTCATGAAAAATTGAAACATAGTAAGAACTACTTTCATTGGAATCGCACCCATCAAAGCACTAAAATATTAAGTCTGACAGAACTAACCTTGGAAAGAAATCAAATTATACATTTCAAGCAAAGCCCAACTTTTACCCATTTACCAGGTTGGGGTTATTAAAGATGACACCTTCTGCACAGTATGAAAATTAGTCATCAGACAGAGCAGAAACTTCTTGCACCAGGTACACCCAGTTCCACATAAATCTTACCACCTCGGACGCAACCTGCATAACTTGCGTGAAGCAGGAAGAGAGCGAGTCTAAACTTTTCTCCGCATTCTATTGGCTGTTGGAAGGACGGAGCAGAGTGAAACACTTTGAAGGCACCTCTTTAAATCGTTGTAAACACGTGGAACACTTTTGTATCGTTATTATTAACATAAAATCTTGTTAAAATTTAATGTTGCTTTTTACTAGTTTAGCAGTATAAGGCCTAAANATCAATATCAGAAAATAACTCATTATCCTCTGAAGAACTTCCTGAATCACTTACTGAAAGATCTTCAGAATCACTTGAATCAAACATATCAGACATTGCAGGAAACTATACGAAAAAATAATAGTTTAGCATAAGAAAAATCGACTTCAAATGAGATTTTAGTAGAGTATCTAATTGATAAATATATCATAAACTGTTAAAAAAGAATACCATAAGATCTGAAGTACAAGATAGATATTACAAATCATGCAGTAAATAGCAAAAATTCTGCAGAAGCATACACCAACGAAATAACTTGTCTCTTGAAAACAACTACTAAAAATGCTACTAAAATCATCGAAAAAACAGGCATGCTAATGAAAATACAGGAATATAGTTACAGAAATCACCACCTGCCTTAACGAGAGTATTGTACGCTAATGACATCTACTGAGTAAATATAGGACTTCTTGCAGAAAAAAAAAACAGAAAATAACGGCCAAATCAGCACAGAAGAGTAAAAGATTAAGATGCCCGTGCTATGCTCAGGCAAGTCAATTTAGGTATGAAGCAGCTGCCCGTGTCTGACACGGGCAAGTCAGGCAAGCGGTTAAGTAGCTCAACTGGTATCTCGTCAATTCCTGTTGCTTTTTTTCCTTTCATATCACGCAAGGCCCTATCAATTTCACTATCTAATATCCCAGGTCCAACATCATCATCCTCCACTTTTTGTTCACTTTCTAACATTAAGTTTGTTGGCTTCGTGTCCTTCCCATATAGTTACTCAACATATTCTTTCCACCTTTCCCTTATGCTGGCTGGATCTCGTACAAGTTTACCATTATTATCTTTTATTGTGGTTGTTCAGTTTCTTGTTTTATTTCCTGTTAACTGTTTCACCTTTCTATAGATTAGGTCAACCCTCCCACTTTCATCCATCTTTTCTATTTCATTACATTGACCCTTCCACCACTGTTCCCTTGCCCTATTTGTTTCCCTTCTCAGTTCGTTATTGAGAGCCCTATACATTCTACGTCCTTGTTCTGTGTTAACCCTTTTCCATTTCCTTCTTTCCTCCATTTTATTTATCATTTCTACCGTCACCCATGGTTTCCTAATTTTGTTTTGTTTGACCCTTCCAATAGTTACTTGCGCACTATCCTTGATACTGTTTTTAATCTTTTCCCATTCTCCGTCTATAGTAAGTTCCCTCCCATTATCCTCTAAGGCCTTACTGACTGACTCTTGGAACTCTCTCGCTTTCCCATTTTTAAGGGCTTCAAGGTTCCATTTTGGTGTAATTTTTGCTCGAAATATCTTTTTAAACTTTAGCTCGGTTTTCATCATGACCAGGTTATGGTCTGAGTCAACATCAGCACCAGGGTAACTCTTTGAATTTTTAACACTATTTCTAAACCTTTTTCTTACCAAAATGTAATCAATTTGGTACCTATCCGTATCTCCTGGCTTTTTCCATGTGTACCTCCTTCTATTATGGTGCTGAAAAAGTGTGTTTGTGATACAGAGGTTATTCCTCTTACAAAAGTCTACTAATTTCTGTCCCCTTTCGTTTCTATTTCCTAGTCCGAACCCTCCCACTTCTTCTCCATCTTTGCCTTGCCCAACTACTGCATTCCAGTCCCCCATTACAATTAGGTTTTTATTGCCTCTAACCCTTCCCATTACTTCTTCTATTTGTTCATAAACAAGTTCTACTTCATCATCACTATGTTCGCTAGTGGGCAAGTACACCTGAACTATCACCGTGTTTACTGGCTCAGCCTTTATTTCTACTGACATAACCCGGTCGCTTATTAGCTCTGTAGCTATCACGGCTTTTCCCACTTTTTTGTGTAGCACTACCGCAACTCCCCTCTGGTTAGAATTTCCCCCACTGAAAATTACTCTGACATCATCACTCCAGAAATCACCCCCATCCTTCCATAGCCACATAGCCCTAGTATGTTAATGTTGGACTTCTTCATTTCTACCTTTACATTTTCCAACTTCCCTTTCCTAAGCATTGTCCTAACATTCCAGGTTCCCACCCTTGTTTCCTTGGCCATCTTCTCTCTTCTTTTCTTGTCGTTTCCTGGGTAAGGGTTTCGTGGAATGTCGACCGAGATAGCCTTACTCCTATCACTGCCGGGCACAACACTCCCCCTAGAGGGTTGAGTCCCTTTTATTCCACTTATAATATTCTTATATTGGCACATCATAATTGCTTGGGATAAATGTGGTAGTTGAGGTGGTTTCCCATTGCCTTCCTCAACCTTTCTCTTAATGTGACCCCACCATCACCCATAAGTGCCACCCCACTGGGGTACAGATGCCTTTGCAGCCGCCTCACTGAGGTACAGACACTGTGTGGACTACCTTTCGTCTGGCCCCTACCTATTGACCATCCTGGCATGGGTGACCCTACCAGGAACATAGTTCCCACCAGTTACGCTCTCTAGGTCGTAGGAACACACAAGCCCTTCCATCATGACAAGGTTGTAGTCCAGAGAAGGGCAATAGAAATATATGATTTCTAAAAGGCTTGTCAAATAAAGCTAAAATATGACTATAAATACCATTATTCTGATATTCTTTTCTTCATAAGTGATGGAATTGATTATGTATTTCTAATGTCATAAAGAATTTGAGATAAATACAAACCTGGAAATGTTAATGACTAAATAATCTGCAACATCAGAAAACTTCAGAATTCCTTTGACATAGTCCAAAGTGGAATCAGCTGAATCTTTATTTTTCCCCAAATTTACACCAACTATCATGGGAGAGAGGCGATCTTTGCTATTGGCACTGCTGCGAAGATTTACCAAACGCTCATGCACCATTTCATGGCCTTCACTGTTAAAGCCATAACTGTGGGGAGAAATTTGTGGACATAGTGAAAACGAAAAACTTGAAAATAAAGCATCATCCTTTACAAATGACTGAGAATAAACTTTCTCAAAAGTAAAACAGTGAGGGAATTATAAAACAGTAAAATAAAATCAGGATAGAGAAGAGATCGAGCTTCAATACCGATTGATGATGGCGTCATCTTCTATCAATCGAAATACTCTTGGAGTAGGATTACCAAACTGAGGCTTAGGGGTAACTGAGCCAACTTCAACAAACCCAAACCCCATTTTGGAAAGGCCATTTACTGCTTCTCCATGTTTATCGAATCCTGCAGCCATTCCTAATGGATTTCCAAATTGAATTCCCCATACTTTAGTTCCCTATGGACAAGAAATAAAAATATGAATGGCGTTAGTTGTCAAATCTCATCATTAACATTTATTGTCCAATGACGAATTTCCTCTAAATACAAACATTTTTAAAAGATATGGTATAAGGTTTGAGAATTATCAATTCTGTTATCTTCATTATTGGTTAATTTAAATGAACATTACCTAGGGATTTCACAGAATTAAGAATAATTAGCTTTAAAATTATTTTCTTTAGCAAAATTCGAGAAAAATGTTAATAAAATCCAACTATAGGATACATAAAGCTCTTATTTAATATTAATGTTTCAATTTATATAGGATAAATATAGCATGTCATTCGCAATATTCCTTTAGAATTTACCTTTTAAAGGCTAATGGTTAATTAAGTATATTGTCTAATTAAGTACAGATAATTAAGGATAGATTTACTTCTTATAGTGGCAGAGGCAATTGAAGGAGAATAATAGTTTCAGGCTTTTTTCTACACGAATAGTAAATGAAATTTTAATAATGACACATTTTAAGGAAAATCTTTTAGTCACCACACAATCTTAAAACTATCAGGCAGAGATGAATTAGCATGATGATTTCAGAAAAAAATTTAGATTTATTCTTCATTTCTGGCAAAAATGTTTGAAGAATGACAAGAATTAACAAATATATCTAATATAACGAACTCATGGTTTACAAAGATTATAGATATTATCGTTTTCAAGAAAGAAATTATTTCTATTTTAACTTTAAGAACATTGTTTATGTACGAAAAAGGAATAAAAATTACTATCTAAAAGATGCAACAAAGTTGAATCTGTTTCTTGAAGTGCAGAATATGACATTTAAATGTGGATAAAATTCCTAAAAAAACATCCTTCATTGAGTAATCAACAAATCATCATGGGAAATTATTTTATCAATGTCAACTTCTTTAACTAGCTGTCAAATAATCATTAACGTAATAAATGAGTAATTATTAGTCTTGTATTTGACAGTAGAATAAAAAGTTACTTTCGATTCCCTTAAGGAAGAATAAAACATGACCATCATTTACGATATCAAAATGGTTAAAGTTTGCATGTAAGCCTTCAAGGATAAGGGTTCACTTAAACTATTTTCCTGGCTTCCACTACAACGTCAAAAAAGAGAAAATAATCGGCCGATACTTAAAGGTTCATATATACTGACATCTATTTTCGTGGACTCACCAGAGTGGGAGGATCTTTATATTTTGTTTTAGGTATTACTCCGTATTTTGCAGCCATGACAGCGAGTTTATGGGAAGTTTCGGGATTAAATCTATGCACAACTGGCATAACGATATTCTTATAAAACTGTTCATTTTCATTGTATATGTTAAGTGCAGAGAATACCCCAAAACCACCACTTGAAACTAGCACAAGGGAAACAGCTTTTTTCTGAAATGAAGTAGCGAAATAATTTATCATCATAGAAATTTAGAAATTAAAAATACAAATGAAAGAAAATATAAGCAAATTATCACTTTACCAATATATGCTTTCTGAGACTCATGATCCTCAACGTCTTAAACATGAGAAGATACAGAAGATACTACTATTTACAAATGAAATCGAGAACCAATGAAATAATTTGTGCAACAACTCTTAGGGGCATAGGTTAAGTAACAGGACCAGCCTAACATGACAATTGAAGTTCCATTAAAAAATATTTACAAAAACCGGCACATCTAACATTCAATATAATAAAACTAATTTCCAACATAAGTGAATGTAACATAAACACCAAATTACTAGAATAAGATAAAGAAGAATCACAGCGCTTAAAAGACAAAATACACGAGAAAAGCACGAATTAACATTAGAAAGAGACAAAGATCGAGCAGCAGAAGGAGCGTAGTTTAATGTTCGACGAGAGAGACTGAAAATTCTTTGAGATAAGTTCCTTTCTCCTTGATGAATGTAAAAGATTCCAACTGCCGGAAATGGCTGGTTTTATTGGAGTGCACTTGGGTGAGTCCCTATTATTTCTTTAAAATTGCCCCGATTAAACGTATTTTATTGAAGTTTACTTGATTACAGGAGCAGGAAATTATTCAGAATCAGAGGAAAGGAATTATAAAAAGCTTTGTCGTTCAGCATGTCGGAAGGTAATTATGAGAAACTGATTTATTGTTGTAAATTGGAAGCTTTTATTTGAATTTTAATCTTCGAAATAAAGGGTTCTGCAACGCTTCTATCCGGGGGTTCTGCTCTTGATGCTGCTGTTGCGGCGACGATGATATTGGAATCCTCCGCTTTAACTAATGCTGGATTTGGATCTAATTTGAATATTGATGGTAATGTTGAGGTAAGAAAGTTTCCTTCGTGTTTTTAGATAGCATATTAATTATAATCACTCTTCACTTAGCTTTCGGTAAAGTGTAGTGTTTAAGTTATTCTTATTGTCTTAGCAGGACTTTTCTCAAATATGTAAAACGATACTTAAAATGCAGAACTAATTTAATCTATCTCAACCTAATAAAGTAATGCATAGACCTTCGTGCATTATTCACATTCTCAGTGATATATACACATATATACACACACACTGGTTAGGTAGGCTTTTCTTTGTTCTCCTGCCCTTTCAGAGTTTTTAAAATCCTTGCTGTATTTCTTACTAACATGAATGTTATGTAGTAGCAGAAGGAGTATTAGTAGCTGTTTAATGTTGCTATTGAATCTGGCCACAAGTACGACTAACCCTGAATAGAGTTTATTATGTACAGATCCTCAATTTCTTTTTCATTTGACTATTTGCTATTTTGCCAATTCTATTTGATAAATATTTTCCGTGGATTCTATGTATTCCCTCGTTATCTGATCGAGGAACAATGCATTTAATGTATCTTCATGGAATCATTTCACAAAAATCTCAAACAATCTCATATTTGAATAATCTTTTAATATACGACACTGAGCATCTAGTCATCAAAAATAACAGAAAGCTTGCCATCAGTGACAGCCAATTGGACCCTCAACATCTCCACCATTAATTACCATTGGCATAAGCGATGTAATGAAGTTTACTAAGATGGATGAGAAGAGATGTAGCTTTCTCTCTGAGCCAAAATATTATGGGTTGAAAAGGTCCACATAAATGCAGCACTGCGAAACAATATTTTTCCTGCATTCATTGAAGAATAACCAAGATCATCTCCATCATACAACATCTTTCATACATTCATAAACAAATTTGTATCATCAAAGCCATGAAGACTTGATACAAAAGTAAATGAAAGATACATTTTCCTCTGTCCTGTAGAAAAAGGCAAAGAAAAATGTTTCATTTTCATCATCATTCTCAAATAAGAGATGGAAGGAATTTTTCCAGATTTCAAAATTCTACCAAGATTAGATGAAAAATAATCATTGTCCTAATAATTCTGTGTGTACAGTCATGAGCAAAAAAACTCAAAAACATTGGGGGTAACATAAGATTTGGGATACTCTTAAACTTCCTTCACTGGAACACATGTTGCAACACTGTAAGGAGACCATGTCAAACATAACTGTACTTATATTCGCTGCAAGGGTTCGGTTTAAAGAAATGGTAGGAGTATCGCAGGTGGCTACTGTAGCGGACACCCATTTAGAAGGACGGACCTAATTTTAAGAAAGGCATTGAAGGAAACGTTGTGTATATGCAATGATAGCTCAAAATGTATGAGTTATAGACAGTGCAGATTGAATGAATTCGCAATTTAGAATCGTCAATCAAGTCGATTACGTCTTTTTACTGCAAAATCAACGTTATGGACCTCCGACTCGCTGATTCTCTAACGGAAGGAGAACAGGTGCATAGAGCAGTCGTATTTTCTGACCTACTGTCACCAACATTATCACAAATATGCCCGATATGTAA
>KZ308899.1:126204-154768 GCA_000376725.2 Ladona fulva | reverse complement strand
TAAAACCCTTTCCTCCCCAACCATTTCTAGCACCTCTATGTTTGTTTTTCTATCCACCCAGCTCACCTTCTCCATTCTACGCCACACCCACATCTCAAATGCCTCCAATCTTTTGATGTCCTCTTTTCGTAAGGTCCACGTTTCACACCCATATAGCAAAACACTCCATATCAAGGATTTTACCAATCTTTTCCTGATTCCTTTATCGAGATCCATTGTCATTAATTCCTTTCGCTTCATCAAAGCTTACTTGGCCAATGCTACTCTTTTTCGAACCTCATCTCCACATCTCCCATCCCAAGATAGAACACTACCCAAGTAGTAGATGTTATAAACCCACTAGAATATATAATTTAAAGAGAACATTAAGCCTGTTAACTATTAGCAAATATCTACTGTAACTAGTAAAATAGTTGACTCCAAGCCTCTTTGGCAGATCCAAGAATGAGCATAAGTTTAGAGAAGTAGCTAGGCTAGGACATGTCGTTTTAAGGCCTCCTTATTTCTTTAAATGCAATAACAATAAGCTAAAGAAGTGGCTTGGACACTTTGTGTTTACACCCTTGCCTCAGACCAAAAGACAGCTAGCGGAACATTAATGTAGATGTAATACTTGCATTATATGCAAGGTGGGTTGAGTGATTTATGACTCTCCTTTAAACTTCTTAGGAAAATCACTAATAATTTAACATGAAAAGAAAGAAATCCTACAATGGATAGAAACAAACTTCCTAGAAAATGTAATTTCTAGTGTCAACCCCTGCACTAGTAGGGTTTGACTCCTATACAGGTATGTGAAACCTGTACAACATTTTTTCATGTTGCAAAGGTTGAGTATGCAAAATTTAGTTAAATAGATAAATCTAGATGGAATGACCCATATATAAGAGGAAATGAGGAAACATGAAGAAACACATTAAGGAAATGTAATAATGAAACCATAATGATCAAACAATAGTATGAACTATACCTGATGTTTCCCATTCCCCATTCCCAGATCCACCTTCTTCGATGCGATCAACATCATCATCTTCACCATCATCACCCCCAGAGCCTGATGCAACATCCGACATGAGCTGCACATTTGAGTGACTAAGGGATCGCCTACCTTCACGATTCCAAGACCTTCCTCCCTAGAAATATAAATATCAAGTAATTTTTAACAAAATAACTATATTAAATATTCACAAGATCAAAAATCTCATTTTCAATTAGATAGTTGTCTCTCTAGTAATACCAGAAGTACTGATTAACTTATGGTAAAGACAAATAAATGATACAGCATCAGAAATAAATATTAAGTACGTCTTAATAATTTATACATTTCTTTGGAGCAAAAATATTGGTGCAAAGAAAGATTTACAGTTCACTAATAAAAATATATTCCACTTTATATGTAAAACTTATTATTATAGGTGAGCACAAAATAACAAGTAAAAATTATCAATAAGATTTAAAGCAATTTGAAAGTAAATAATCAAAATTAACTTACCCGAGGAACTTTACTAATAAAATCAGATCCAGCCTTTCTAACCTTCTTCACCAAATTTGCACCAAAGCTTTTCCTGTGATCATAATTTAAAACATAAAATACAAAAAAATTAAACTTCATTTTAAAATATTATGTATTTATATCAATGCCTTTGCTTTTCATAGTTTATCAAGTGATGATGGATCTCCATAGAGCAAAGGGATCCATTCTCAGTTATGTAATACAAAACTTAAGAGTTAGATTTAACCACAAATTAAACATTTTTGATTACTTAATGATATTTTATTATTTTGTTAACAATGATGATTTAAAAGTAACAATCTACACAGTATAGTTAAGAAGCTTTTTCCCCCTATATTTTACATAGCACAAAACATAACAGGACTATTTCTTAACTAGAAACTTAATTATCCCATCAGCATTACCATATCAAACTAATCATTGATTGTAACACTTGTTTCAGTCAAAAGAAACTTACTTTTTCGA
Organism: Ladona fulva; assembly: GCA_000376725.2. Lineage (NCBI taxonomy): Eukaryota > Metazoa > Arthropoda > Insecta > Odonata > Libellulidae > Ladona > Ladona fulva. The sequence goes on along the minus strand of KZ308899.1, from coordinate 152,790 downwards.
TGAACTTTCTGCACTTCGGTAGAGTTCCATTATCTTTTCTTCCAATTTCTCTTTTTGGCGTTTGAGATCGTTAACATGATCCCTGTATTGAAAGAAACATCATCAATAAGTTTCATGAAATATATTGAAGATAATTACATAGGAAAGAATGAGTTTTGGTATGAAATGCTCAATCACGCTAATCATTGGCTTATTTCCATTACATGAACACATTTTCCAAAGAGTCAATAAAAAACTTAATACTAATCATGCAATGGGATGCTATACATTGCCTCTAAAACAATTAAAATTAGTCATTGACCACTAACACAAACTCTCATTTTTATGCTAGAACTCAGGTATATTAAGTATTGGGTGGTCCATCTTGCAGCACTATCTCTTGTCTTTGTTGAACTTTAAACAACTCAACAATGCCCTTGACTACTGCACGTTAATTTGGCATATTTACTTAACATGCCCACCTCAAATTACACGCGTCTACGTATCATTCATCCCAATCCCGTCCATGTATCGGTAATCGGATGGTCCTGGCAATGCCTTCGTGAAAGTATCGGCAGGTATGGCTTCTGCTGGGAAACATTTTCCTTGCTCTGCTGCACAAGAAGCTGCTCCCTGACCATTTGCAATTGCACAATCATCTCGGAAAGTCTCCTCTCCTTCTCGGCGAGGACCTCCTGGAGCAAAGACATGCTGCCGTCTCTAACGCCGTTCGTCGCCGCTCCTTCCGTGCTCTCTGCGCCTCTGCCATTGCTCTTCTCTTAGGCTGGTGAAGGGAAGTGCAGCACCGACATGCCTTCTCCGCCCCCAACACCAACACACCCTTGGGAATGCCTCTGGTGGTTGATTCTTTCCTCATCCCCTTTGTGACCCCCTTCGGAAACCTTCCTCCTCTCATCTGCTGGAGCATCTGCTGCTGTTGGAGATGCACCGTGGACAGGGCTGGAACCAGGGCCTCATCCTCCCCTTTCTCCACTTTCACCATCCCATCAGGACTTGTTTTCTTTCGTAAAACTATTTTACTAGGAATTACAATTCTGTTCTTTGGCCGATCAACTAATTCCCAGGTATCATTCTTGATTATTCCACGAATTTCTTCTGCAATCGTCTTCAACAGTTTTCTGCGTTCTCGCCTGTCATCACTTCCCTCACACTCACATCTGCCAAACTGGCTGACTCAAGGATTGTCTCATGTCCTGCATCTGTGGAGACATCACCTATCTCCAGATCCACCTCATCCTCTTCCTCGGACGGATTCCCATCTTGTCGAGCTATTGGTGCTGAGATATGTTGATAAATCTTCCGCGACTTCTCGTAAATTCAAAGTGAGGTCTTCCACGTCCGCGCATCGTGCCTACTGCTCGGTGTTCAACTCCTGAAGGTACCACCCTTGTTTCCGGCACTTTACTGCCACATCTTAATGACGCCCAGTCCTCCGCAGTCTCTTCTTTAGAGCTGCTCACTGGAATCTCAATTTCTCTTTCAGCTTCGCTACCCCTTGGATCCTCGAAAAATTGCACGTCTCTTGCCACGACGATAACTTCTGGTACGCGGTAACCATTTGATTGCCCTGAGTATCCCACCAAGATTCCTTCCTTCAATCAGTGCTCATGTTTCTCTCTGCCAGAGCTCTTTTCAAGGACATTCCGCCGAACACTGAAATTACGCAAAACCTGCACTCTTCCGTTCCACGCTTCGTACGGCGTGTACCCATCGAAACTTGCCGAAGGGCAACAATTACATAAGTAATTTGCCGTACCTAATGCCTCAGCCCAAAACTTCTTGCTCAGTCCTGACTGAATCAGTAAGCAATGCGTCATCTCGACATGAGTCCTGTTCTTGCTCTCTGCAACGACGCACAGTGGGCTAGAATCGAAAAAAACTGGCCAAAAATAAGAAAATGATTTTTTGAGTGAGGACTTTGAAACTTCGCAAGGGTATTCTTAAATAAATTCTGCATATAACTACCAAATCATTTGGAACGAAGGCTTTCGCTGTAATTATCCATGTTGACTACTTTCGGGCACACAGCACTGTTTGTCAGAGGACGACAACGTTTCGCCAGCGCTTCTGCTGGCTTCTTCAGGTCGGAAGTGTTCCTATCCAGTCGGTATGACTGTTAATTGTTGCTTGTGCACAATTGCCGTTTTTGGCATCTATGTGCGGTTACACTCCATCCAATTATGGTAGGCAAGCTAGCTGTTTTATAATTAGGACTAGTACCCCTTGATTTGTCTTACATGCTATTCTACAAACTAAATACTAAGCTAGAATTAATCTAAATCTAACTATAAAATACTATTACAATTATATTTAGATTTAACGTATTTACAATGTGTATGTTTTACAATAACAACTTACAAAATGAATAACAATGTTTAATAATAATGTTGAACGATGAATTTTAATACAAAAGGTTAATTCCAAAATGTGTGGTAAATGGGCTAAGTTTGCTGCCTTGAGGGACACCAGAGGAAATTGATCTGAAATTTGAAACTTGATTATCAATTTTCACTCTGATGTAGCAGTTAGAGAGGAAATTTTGTAGTATCTTGCAGAGGGGGATTGGAAATCTTAGTTTTACCAAGGAAAACGGGTAAGGGTGACTTTGCGCAAGATGGTGCGCACCCAGGAAAAATCCCAAGGAAGAATGGACTTGAAAAAAGTCTGACGGGACCGGGAATCGAACCCGGGTCTCCCAATTGCCGGTCGGGTGCTCTGTCCGTTGAGCTATCCCGGCAGAACATTTCTCCAAGCCATTCGGGATACTTTGTGGGCAAGGACGTTGCGAGTTTCTGTCCGTTGAGCTATCCCGGCAGAACATTTCTCCAAGCCATTCGGGATACTTTGTGGGCAAGGACGTTGCGAGTTCGTCCGCATGGCGGCATCGTTCGCAGTCATGGCTTCATTGGAGGTTGGAATAGCAGTTTTAGGTTGCGCAGTAACGTTAGCATAAGATTGCTGAGGAGTGGGTAGGTTGGAGGAAGTATTAGGTAAAGTGTTCCTATCCTCATTTCGTCCGCTTTATATATGTTGGTCCCTTTCCCCTTTGCTTGGACGTGGGCTCTTTTGATTGGTGTCTGGATGCAGTAGTCATTTCCAAGTGGACGACAGGGGGGAGCCGTCCTCCCTGTTGAAGTTTTCGGGCCTTTTTGCTATCTCCACTGCCACGCGTATTATGCGTGGGATATAATACGCCTCTTTCGGTAGCACCTTCGTGTTCTCTAGGTCGATTGTATAACCGGGTTCGGACCAAGCATGTTCCGCGACCGCCGACACTTTTCTTACTTACTTCAAAGTTGTCCAAATTTTACGAAAAAAGCCGGTCTTCGATTTTTCACAAATTTCTTCAACTTCAAGCCAACACTGAACCCAAATAAGCAAAATCATCGGGTAAAAAACGATGCTGTATTATAAATCTACTCTTTATGCTTCATATTACTTGGTTTGAATGATCATGGTAGAATATTTGCATAAGTTATACAACAAAATGGCGAACTCATATGTTACGGCAAAATTTCACCTAAAGCGATGAAAATAGTAGTGATGTACCACGATGTGCGCGGGCTTACTTATACCACGTTGTTCTTTAAAGCTTCCTGAAGAGGAATCTGAAATAAAATCCTGCGACAATTTGCGACGCCGATTTATATATCGAATTTTCGATGGCGATGCAAGAGCCATGTCCGTGCGGCGGAGCGTCACCCTCCAAGCCGATATCGGATTTTAGAGGATATACCGACGAACACGCTTCTTAATGGTTATGTTTCTGGGAATATATGCTAAGTTGAACCTTTGTTCTAATTTAAGACACGAAATAATAAGATATATAAAATATTTCCACGCTCAAACCTTTAACGCAAGAGTAAATTTAGCAGTAACGTACCGTTCCCATCATATCTCTGGATAGATACACAATTTGCGAAAGTTTCACTTAAGGAAAAAAATTTTAAAGCTATTTTAGTACATCTTACTCTTTTTACCCTCTTTTGGTCCCCCAATTGCAAGGACAACAAGATCCGTCCTGGCCGTTATTGGGAGACGGTCTTGAAGCGCCCTTAATCCTGAGTAAAATTTCTCTAAGGAGCTCGGTTTATGATACTCATTTGTGTTTGCTTTTTGGGAAATGGTTTTACTTCATACTGTATTTTCGCATGTTTTAGCTCATATATACACGCAGAGTCGGTTGTATTTTGGTTTTGGTGCAGTTCAGTATTATCACGGTGATCTTTCCATATCTTATACCGTTCGATACGTCGCAAATTCTACGAGTTGTACACTGCAGTATTCTCTGTTTGCGGTGTGGATATAACTCCCGGATTTGGAGTAAATATTTCTTGTAAGTTATGTTTAGTTAAATATATCAATTTTCCTTTTCTGAATCAAAATCAAAACTTCAGTGGTGAAATACGAATATCTTTATTCATGTTTCTAAATGTAGTCTCCGTTTTGTAATTTTCTGCTGTAATTTTTCTTAATTCTTTTTTTGAGACATTTGGCATTTCAACGCTGCATTGTTACATTAGATTTTTTGAATGTATTCTACACATTTCTTATCGATTGAATTTTAAGCAGTGGCAGGTGAGGTTGAACTTTGATGGCTGTGATGTAAATGTCTTAAGAAGTATCCTTTTAACTCCTCATAAAATTAACAACTAGGCTCGTGGTAATAAAAAATTATTGNTGCATCCTTTTCCGGACACTTAGATGCTTTATGCCCGTAACGATGACACCTTAAACACTAGTATCGATACGTGTTGCCTTTACTGCATTCATTCTCTCGTTTTTGCTTAAAAAACTCCTTTGCTTTTCTTGATCCACATTGCTTCAGACTCGCTATCAGTCTGTTTTTGATTTCGCGAGTCGAATTCTTCTAAGATTTTCTCTCGCAGCCACTCTGGTCTCGGCAATTCGTCGCGTGCCTCTATTGCCCCGCAAAAGACATCAAAATCTGCTGGCAAACTATTTAACAACATGATCGTCAACAATTCCGGATTCACAGCAATATCTAAGCTCTCTAATTGCACCGAAATGTCAAAGAAGTCCATTAACTGCGAGCGTACGTCGTCACCTTCGCGTACCTAGTACGTTGAAATGCGTTTCAAAAGGTCTGCCTTTTTCACAGGACCCGTTGAAGCGAATTCAGACTTCAATCTCTCCCAAACTTGGAAGGCCGTACTCAATCCTTTTACTAAGTAGCCTTAATACGCTTGGATCAATGGCAATTATCAGGTCAGACTTAGCCTTAACGTGACCGTCTTCCCATTTCTCGATTTCTTTCCTTGACTGCTCGCTTCCCGCGACCTTTTCCGGTTTTGTGTGCTTACCGTCCACATACTTCCACGTGCCGTTTTTCACCATTATTGCTAGTATCTGCATTGCCCATGTATCCTAGTTGTCTTTCACCAGCGGCGTGATTATATACGATGACGCTGACATCTTGAAAACTTCTCAACCTTACCTACGTTGAGGAAAATGTTTCCAAATCTTCACTCAGCGACCACTCACGTGACTTTGACTCTGCGCCTTCAGACAATCTCCTGCGCCCATAACCTATTGGGTGATGTGGTTTTATTGTTCACTCCTAGCACACATTTGTCAAGTACACTGAGGCCATCTCGCAGCACTATCTCTTGTGAGTGGTGTGTCTTTGTTTCACAGTAAACAACTTAACAATGCCCTTGACTACCGCGCGTTTATTTGACATATTTACTTAACATTTAGTATTATGTAGTACGAGGGTAAGGTAAAAATTTCTCGGCCTGACACAGAGATGGCGTTCCAATCAGCGAAAATGTATGATCCCTACCTGGGCGCACGTGTCATTAGTTCGTAAGACATGTTTCAACTTGTTCTCTCAAGTAGTTTGTTTACACGTATTGTTGCAGTAGAAGTCTTTTTGAAGAAAAATGGATAAACTTGAATATCGTGCGGTCATAAAATTTCAATTTCAAATCAATCAATAAACAATTCCTGACAAAAGTGCACGGGGACTCTGCTCCTTCAATGTCAACCGTTAAAAAGTGGGCATCTGAATTTACACGTGGTCGCACATCTCTCGAAGATGACCAACGTGAAGGACGGCCATAACCCGCACCACACCGAAAACCATCGAAAAGGTGCACGATATCGTGTTGGACGATAGGCGAGTGAAGGTGAGTGAGATAGCTGTGGCCGTGGGGATATCGGATTAATGGGTGCGAAACATTTTGCACAAAGAATTGGGGATGCGAAAGCTCTGCGCAAGGTTGGTGTTTCATTTGCTGAATTCCAATTAAAAGCAAATGCACAAGCGATTTTCGCAGCAATGTTTGGACCAATTCAGGAGGGCACCGACCGATTTTGTGCGGAGATTTGTCACCATGGATGAGACTTGGGTCCACCACTACACGCCAGAAACGAAACAGCAGTCGAAGCAGTGGGCGGAAGCCGGTGGTTCAGCGCCAAAGAAAGCGTAGTCCATCGAAACTGCTGGAATGCAGATGCGATCATGGCCAATGTGTTTTGGGATGCGAAAGGGATCCTGTTAATTGATTACCTTGAAAAAGGCAGAACAATTACAGAATACGAATATTACTCCAACCTTCTTGACCAGCTGGATGCCAAAATTCACGAGAAGAGGCCTGGCTTGAAGAAGAAAAAAATCACCTTTCACCAGGACAACGCACATGCTCACAAAGGTGCGATGGGAAAACTATGGGATTTGGGGTACGATTTGCTCGGCAATCCTCCCTATTCTTCTGATTTAGCACCCTCAGACTTCCATCTGTTCCCAAACTTGAAGATTTTTTTTCTTTTGGGCAGCGCTTTGCTACCAAAGAAGTTGAGAGGGCAATAGATGGATATTTTCACACAAATGAAAGAGGTCTACTGCAACAACACGTGTAAACAAACTATTTGAGAGAACAAGTTGAAACTTGTCTTACGAAGTAATGACATGTGCACCCAGGCAGAGATAATACATTTTTGCTGATTGAAACGCCATCTCTGTGTCAGACTGAGAAATTTTCACCTTACCCTCATATATAAATATAAAACAGAAAAGAGAAAATGATATATTTATAGAAAAAATAGCATTCAGCAAACCAAGAAAAATACCTAAACCTGTTAATTGACATCAAGTGACAATATACCATATATGTACCAAATCTAAGACAAATCTTTTTCATGATTTTATAGCTTCAAAAAAATCTGGTGTCTCTAGGATTAGACTGTATCTTGGATCAATCTAAACTGCTTTGTCAGGTGTTGCTGAGAACAGTTACTGTAGCTATAAGAATCAGTTTTCTCCATTTCAGTTAATTCGATTTTTTAAGAAATCATTGATGCTTGCAATGCCCTTCCCTGGTATGTTAGTAGCATGCAATAGGATGTGTGTAACAACCACACTATCATTTCCCAATCCCCCTGACTGACTTCCAAAACTGGGATAGGTTGTCAACTCGAGTACTTAAAATATAAAATATCACAGCAAAATTGCACAGGTAAAAAATAAAATTTTATAAGTTAATAAACGTGTTGTACCATATTTAAATATGGAAAAGAAATATCTCATACAGTTCCACAGATTTCATAAATTTTCTAGCAAGCTAGCATTATTATGGCCTTCCACAAAGTAATGCCTTTGCATATTCTATTTATTGTACCCTACTTGTTCATCTGAACATACTAGGCATCCATGAGTTAATAACATTGTAAAAAACACACGTAAAAATATCTTTTCATATCAGTACATTCTTCACGGCATTTGAGTAAACAGTTTCCACACACTACATCATAAAATATCGAAAAAAGTTTCCTTTATGTTTGCATAATATTGGCATTCCTAAAATATATGCATCATACTTACAAGAAAGCCCTTTCCTCCTTGTAGAAATGTTGCTTATCTTCTAATGAATGGGAGAAAAGCCCATGGCATTCATTTAATAATCTACTAGCGTGACTCATAAGAGATCGTCTCTCCTCAACCAGCTGTGCATTCATCTCCCGAAGCATCTAGAAAATATATCTCAAATCAAAAAAAAAATTCATGGAAATATTATACTTCTATGAAGTGGGAAATATTTATTGGCCTTACTAAGCACTCTGCTTCAAGTCTTGCTCTCTCTGCATCTTCTGGAATGATTCCTGAAATACTGTCCCTTATATCTTCTGGTCCCAAGCCTTCACCACCAACTCTTGTCATCAAATGGTGAAGGTTCATGGAAGATCTTTGCTTAAACTTGAGAGCTTTAATTTCTGCCTTTTGTTTCTCCAAAACACTATACACCCGTCTAAAGTCATCCTTAAATTTAATGACAAAATCAGCAATAAGTAGACAACAATAAATAAAGACCCAGTGACGAGAGCTGTGGATGACGAGTTTTCGTAGGACCACGACCCGTTGCGTATTTATAAGTTTTCGGGCCCCCNTACTTCACCAGCTTATACAAGAAGACAGAAAATGTTGAAGAGGAAAACCAAGAAGAAACACAAAACTCAGAAAAACCCTTCTCTATTCTCCCAGAAGTAACAGAGGCCATCAAGAAGATGAAGAATGGAAAGGCTGGAGGAGCAGATGGAGTTTTAACAGAATATCTGAAACTTGGTATTACAGAAATTTCTCCTGTCCTAGCGCAGTAATTCACTAATTGCCTTAGACAAGGGAGAATTCCTAAGGAATGGAACAGTGCAAAGATTGTCCTTTTGCACAAGAAAGGAAGCAAGGACGATTTGAAGAACTACCACCCCATCAGCCTCCTTCCTGTTATTTACAAAACGTTTATGAGAGTAATAGCTGCACGTCTGAAGACCTCCCTGGTGGCTGACCAGCCCTTTTAAATTTCTTGAAGAAATATTGGTATATGAAAGATAGTTATTAACAATATAGTATTACAAAGCTGAATATCATTTTCTAGAATTTCAGAACATTCTTATTTGAACATACTTCTAACAGTTTTTTTCTGGTTATTCATACTATTTAAAATAACGACAACATTTACTGAGGTAATTCATATCTCTTATGCCTGCTTAAACATTACCTTCGCTCATCACGGTGACTGCAGAATTGAAGATGGAAAAAGGAGCATGGCTGTATATAAAAGTTTTTTGTTGAAACGCTCCTAAATCTATGCCTCTGGCTACTGCAAGAGCACACCATAGGGTAACTTAATCTAAGGAAGCACGAGAAAGAAATCATTCTCAACGTAAGAAACTTCTTTCAAGCAATTCAGTCAGGAGAGGAAGATGTAGATTTAAATCTAGTAACAACCAACACTGCATTGTGTGCCGGAGTGAGCGAAAGAACGGTGAAGAGCATTGCTTGAGAGAACCATATGAGCTAAGGATTTTTATTTTATTTCTTAAACAAAATAAAAAGAATTCAAAGTAAAAGAGTTCCGAAATAGGAGCAAGAAAAGTCGAGGAGACGTATAAGCGGTGACGAAGGCAAGTGAAGAACGTTTTGGCAACATCGCTTTATTTANAGAATTCGGCGAAGTAAAAGAGTTCCAAAATAGGAGCAAGAAAAGTCGAGGAGATGTATAAGCTGTGGCGAAGGCAAGTGAAGAACGCTTGGCAACATCGCTTTATTTAATTTATCTAAAATCAAAAATGTCTAAATTCAACATTTTAGGATCATAGAAAATTTTATTAATAATATTAAGAATGTCACTGTGCAATCAACATTTCCTAACATAAAAACTCTAGGATATGATAGAATTTAACTTTTACGCCGATTAACAACAATATTGTAACGAATATCGTTCCCGAATATTTCGGAGGCGCTCCGCTACGTCAGTAAAATGTATCCACCCGATATCACATTGTAACTTTCAAGGCTCCAAAGAATCGGAAGAGCGCGGCTGTCGGGAGTGAAGTTCGGCGGGGCTAGCGGGTGCGAGTTGAGCCGTGGGATGGGGGACTGTGACACTTTATTACGTACAGTCGTGTAAGATTGGAGATGGTTGAGTTTGGAGTAAATGCTGCCTGAGAGTGACCGTTGCATTTTCTTGTGTATGCTCTGTTTCCCCGACGTTTCCAGTCGTGGAACATAACATTGGTGTCAGAAGTGGGATAGTGTGTAAGCCATACATTATATGAGACGAAATGGAAGCAACTAAAGTGACTCTGGAGCAGTTGAAAGTGAAGGATCTAAAGAGGGAACTTGAGGAGCGTGACTTAGACATCAGGGGAAGCAAATCTGCGCTTCAAAACAGCCTTCGCAAAGAGTTGCTGGAGAATGATGAAGATCCAGATACTACCCTTTTCGAGCTGGAAGAAAGCATTTCTTCTGTCATGAAGAAGCTTTCCGTTATGGAGGAAAATGCTACAAATTTCGAGGCGAAAATCATCGTTGTTTCCCAATATAATACCACAAAAAATATGCATAAATCATTTAAAGAATATAATCGAACAAATTATCTGGCCAATTATTTAACATTTCTCTTTTTTTCCTTGCAGATAAATAATCCCTTAACTTGTGACTTACAATGACAAGTAAGACTGAAAATCAAATAACTAGAGATCAACTTTGATTGTTAATATATCATTCATATATTTCTCTTCAACTCCTCAGAATTAGTAATTTTTATAATGTTAAAGTTGCCCCTACCTCTCTCTTTGTTTACTTTCAGATTTGAGTGAGGTTGAGTTTACCCATGAGTGTGAGAATTGTGGGATTGTTGACTGATATTTTTGCGATTCATTTATTTAATTTCGTTCTGATATTGTAACTTAACTCATTGCTGCTCATTAAATTGAAATAGATTAGACATTTAATCATCTTTAAGTGTAATTACATTGTAGAGTTCATGTTTCATTGTGTTTGATTTAATTTCTATGTTTTCGCAGGTTTTTCTCACCCCTCTTGTTGTGTGGGTGTTTTTCCACATCGTGGGTTTTTCCTTCACTTGCCTTCAGATTTGAAAATTTTTTCCCACCAATAAATTCTCTTTCTTAAAGTTTATTAATCCCATTTAAATTATTAATTATTAATATAAATATAACTAAAACGCTTAGGGTCAATGTTTATAAATCAGTTCTGTCACATAATAAGGAAGTATTGAGTAAAGAGGAAGTAAATTGCATCAAAGATGTAAATTGCAGACAAGGAAAGAACAATTATGATTAAATTTTATGATATTCGGCCGAACTTTCTGGAACGACATTATAAGAAAAACTACAAAGTTCTCTCTTCATTCCTCAGCATTTATGAGTTTCAAGTATAGCCTCGAACTTGATGCGAATTATAAAATTCGGTTAGGTAATTTTTTAAAAAATTTTCCACTCACATTCCCAGGAATTAATCGCAAAATATATTATGTTACCTTAGCTAAACATTTAACTCTAGAGTTAATTGTTTTTTCTTTAAGTAAAGTTGCAGCAATAAGCAGCACATCAGGAGTAATATGGATCACCTGCATCCTAAATCATTTCTGAAAGAATGAATGTATTACTTTTAATATTGACTGCAGATTTTTTCAGGTTTGCTTTTCACTAATCTACCAATAAATTACTTACAAATTTTATATCGATGACGATTAAGGCAATAATTAAGAGAAACACCCCAAAACAATCTATACATATTACCGAAAACGTTATCAGCACCGAATAATAAAATAATCACGAATAACATTAAGGAAGTTGTTAAATTACTGTTTCATTACTTTCAATACCTAATCCTACTTACGCAACATTGCAAAGGTTAATTTTAATAGTAATATTAATACTAAAGATCCATGTGAAATATCCAAGATAAGGTTTGTATCACTTTTTGGAATGGTTTCCTGAGATTATATATCAGGCTTATTTGTGATAATGTTGGTGACAGTAGGTAAACCAGACCAGGTTACCAGAGGGAGGGACTCTTTACAGTGTTGCAACATGTTCTGCTGAAGGAGTTTTTACGAGTATCCCTAATCTTATGTTATCCTGCAATTTTTGTGTTATTTTCCCTCATGTCTGTACAAGGGGATAACCAGTTCTTATATTTGTCTATAAGAAATGTATGTAAAGTAGGCTTTCATCACTTGAAAACAGTAGAAGAATTATTATAAATAATGATAAGAAACATATTGAGTTATTATGATCTTATGACAGACTGGAAGGAAAGAAAGAAAGAGACATGGCTGTTAGAATAATATTTAAATTAAATTGACTCCTTAAGCCGTCAGATGTAAAGATAATAAAAATAAAACTTATCTTTGGTGTGATTCTCTGTTACCTTTGGTATGGTCCAGTTGGTATAGTCCAGTAACGTCGCAGGAAAGCAGACACGTATCTAGGTACTATGTACGCATTTCGAGAACTATGTTCTCATCTTCAGTAGTTTGAATATTAAGTTAGTTTTTCACGGAATTTAAATATGCTTAAGGAGTCAATTTAATTTTAATATTACGACAGACTGTTTCTGGCTTAGGAGGACCAGATATATATGATAATAGATATATTTTTAAACTAAATTAAGTTCCGTCATGCTTGACGGGCGTTAACTAGTATTCAAATAAAAATTTTAAGTAATTAAGAGGATAAAACATAATAAGACATTAGCCAGGTTTCAATTTCCTATAGATAATACTGCACACAGTAGGAAAAAGAATTACCAAAATCATCATTCACGTTATACTCTAATGACTTCCACTGTGTCCCATTAAATGCAATCATAAGTTTAAAATCTCCAAACAAATTTGCATATTTAGCCGGTTTAATACTCTAAAATGAGACTCTAAAATACAATGTAATATTAAATAGAAATGCTTAGAAGTGTTAAAATTACATTCAAACAGCAATGATTCAACATTTATAAGTTTCATGATGACTAGAACAATACAGGTAATTTTAATCACCCGAGATAGTAAAAGAATATGATAATATGTTTTTGATATAATCATACATAACAAACTTGCAATGAGAAATGATATTTTGAAAACTTTATTTAAAAAATCTATCCAATTTACTATATTGTAAAATTAAAGCTCTGTGTTTTATGTAGCTCAAATCTAATTTATACCCACTATGATGGGAAATTCCATATTAAAAATTACTTGGATTAAATCTATAAGGAAAAGGAACATTACATGTGGTAAGATATTAGAGTTTGAGAATAGCTCCCAAAATCCATTGTTTGCAAGCAAGCTAACTGTTGGAAAATTCTAACCAGCAGGGGTTAGGGTTCTCTGTGGTCATGCTTTGCAAGTGTTGTTCTCAATAGGTATTTTGGCAACTGTTGCCACCCTCAGAAGAATTGCTTATTATTATCTAATTAAATTATAATTTCAGTATTTAATTACTTAACATTTAATAAAGTAATTAATTTAATTAATTGCTTACAAGATTTAAATAACATTAAGTTATTCTTCTCTCCCAAAGATGGCAACATAGTTGCTGAAATATGCATTAAGAACAATAAATGCAAAGCATGACCATGGAGAACCCTGACCCCATCTGGTTGGAATCTTCCAACAGTTAGTTTGTTCACTAACAATGGCATTTTGGAGCTCTTCTCAAACTCTAATGTCTTACGACATATAATGTTCCTTTTCCTTATTGATTCAATCCAAGTAATTTCTGATAAGGAATTGCCCTTTCTTTTCGAGCTTTTCTCAAATTCTAATACTTGGATTGAGATCAGTGTTATCTCTAAGCTGGGACAAAACATTTCTAAGAACATTATTATTACACAATTTGGGAGATTTAAATAACTTCACTTCAGGATATTTCATTAATTTAACATAAACAGATCATAATTAAGAAATGTATTTATATTAAAGCTATTTACCAGTAAGAATTCTAAACCATGATTCTAGAGAACATTTTTCTATTTGAAGAATGAAAATCTGAATTTGTGATTTTAATCCCTCCTCATCAACCATTACTTAGCTGTTCTGACAGCTCATACTGATATTAATTATACCCCAAGAAATTAAAGGGAAACACAGATCAGATTTAACCAACTTTGTTTAGACGATGTTTCAAAATAAATTCTGAAGATACCAATAACAACCTTAATAATTTCCTTATGTATTATCTGAATAATAAAATATGATCAGAAGCAAATAAGTACTGGAAATAAACTATAAATGAAGATTCTCAAAGTGCAGAGAAAAACCATACCTTAAGGCAAGAATGCTCATCACGCAAGTTGGCTAGAGATGAAGAAGTAGTATGCAGTGATTTTCTTTCTTCTTGCAATGCTTCCTTTAGCTGTGAGATAACTTTACAATATTTTTCCGCTTCAGCCTTTGCTGCTCTTGCTTCCACTCTTGCAGAATCTCTTTCTTGGGTGACAACTTCATAGTCTGCAGCTAAATCACTGTGTAAACTGTCCAATTTCTCCTGTGACTGAAGAAGTAGCTGCCTCAAATTTTGTTCCCTTTCCATTTCTCGAGCCATCTGTGGAAGCCACCATTATCATTTATTAGTATCTCTTTAAAAAACTTTCTTAGAATGACAAAATCAGTAATCATAGCAACCCTGTTTTCTGCTGTTAAAAACATTTATTCTTAAATTCAGTGATTTATCGGAAAGGGTTAGGGAAGAAATCAACCAAAGTAATATTTTTACTTCATGTTATCAAGAATCTGGCCTGAACTTCTTCACAATAATCATGATCCATCAAGGTTGATGTAACTGTAATGTTCTCACCACCAAATATAAAAAGTTACTCCTAATTGCTTAGTAGATAAGGAGTAAAAAATATCAATTCGTTCGACTTCTTTAAGTATACAATGAGTGTTTCCAAAATATTCAAAAATTTACCTTCTATATCATTTATGTGCTCAACAGTGATAAGGACCAATTAAAGATGGAAAAAATACTTTAGAAATAATAACAGAGAAATAAATATTTATAAGTAAGTTAAACATATCCAAAGTGGTAACATTAAAAGTTATATCAGGACAATCATGTTTACCTCTTCTTTCTCTGCAACTAACTGAGAGTTTGCCAAGTGGAGGGCAGTATGTTGATCAGTTAAACTTTGTATTCTGGACTGCAGAGTTGCTATTTCCACCTCTTGTGCCACTCCTGCAGTCACCTCTTCCTTAGTTGCCTCCCTTTCCTTCTCTTTGAGAATTTTCAACTCAGCTCGCAAGCTATTTACCTTTGAAAATGAGATGTCAAGTATATCAAAATCAACCTATCCATAGATTAATTTGGAAATGTAAAAGCTATAGGTACCTATACTAGATTCACCATCATGAAGACACCATTTAAAATACATTGGCCCATACATTTTAAACGGGAGATATTCGGGTGCTGTTGCGACATTTGTGTAAAAATACATAGTTTCAAAATTGTTTGAATTTTTTTCAGTATTGAATGGAATTGATGCCGGATTTTACTGTGTGTTTAACTTTTGGATCTTTACTATCATAATTGCATAAAAAACGAAAATGTTACATTTCAAAGAAATTCTGGATTTTTTTTCTGTTCTGTTTGAAAGCGTGCGTTAAATTATTTTTAACATCCAACTCTGCCTCAAATTATTTTCTTTCCGATAGCATTATTTATTTTGCAGACAAACGTTTTTGAGGCAAGTATTTAACAGAAATCGAAATAGGGGAAGTCGAGAATTTTTGGTAAAATGCATTGAAGAAAGGACGTGCTGGCTATCTTCCGTCTTATTTGCTTTGGAAAAAACTTCCAGCGGGAAAGTTTCTCAGAAAATAGTGAAATTATTTTATTTGAAATTTCAACGTCATAAGTTTATAACTAACTCAAGAAAAACTATTTTTCTTTCGGGGGTAACGCCGTTCACGGCGCGGGCTGCGATCGTTCGAGCGTCTATCTCTGCGATGTGAACAATCTTCCTGCTGTTTCGATTGTTTGTCATGATACTGTTAATTAAACGATCAATTAGCATTTAATTAACAACATATCATTGATTTATTCAAATATGGTAAAGTTTCCCATCTTCCAGCCTTTTCTAAACAACTACCTACTTCGCTACACTCTTGACCTTTTCGCAGTAAGTAGTTGATGAGGATGGCCTTATTAACATTAATGTGCACAGCCACAGCATTTAACATAATGTTTTAATTCCCTTAACTGAGTATTACTGTTAGTTTCCTCAGTATTCAGTCGTAGTACTAATATGTCTGCATATTAGTACTGTCTGGATGTAAAGAAAGACAGAAAAGGTAAGATGGGTGGATAAGTAGAGAAATGAGGCCTTAAATAAAGTGAAAGAACAAAGAAGGCTCATAAAGGAAATAAGAAAAAGGAAAGCTGACTGGTTAGGTCATTAGAGGGGAAAACATTTTAACAATGGCGTTAGAAGGTTCAGTGGAGGGAAAGAAAAAGAGAGGAAGAAGAAGAATTAAATTGGTGGATGAGGTGAAAAGCAGCAGCTATACTGAGACAAAAGAGAAGGCTCGGGACAGAAGAGGATGGAGACAGCAGTGGTGTACGGGACCTGCCCTCAGGCAAAACACAAGATGATGATAATGAAAAGCTTGTACAAAAAACATTTTTCGTGGTGGATTTCTGCTTTCAATGCTAATTATAACATTCAGTAGTGTTAATTTACTCAATCCTTCTGAAGAACTCAATAAACCACTTGAAAGGGCACCATTTGAAACATGGGATACTATTAAAAAGGATTTAATCAACAACCTGATTTTTCACAATACCTGTAAAAGCCTTCCACAGCATAGCAATGAATAGTAGAAACAAACATTTGGCTTTCTATTAATCCAATACTGATGTAAGGTAACTCAAGCAAATAATTTTTAATGTAATTTCTTTGATTTATAAATACATTGAAATTCATTGTTAATAAAAGAAGCCTCATTAATTTTCTATAACACCTTTTAAATATAAAAAAATGATCAACATTAAAAGGCAGTAAAGGTCTGGTAGAAACATGCCATTTTTCAAAACAAGGCATGCTTATCCAAAGTAAAAATGCAGAATAATAGAAATATAACATAAACAGACTAAAATAAATTGTGGTCTGTATAAAAAGAGTAACAATGCATAGAATTTACAGAACAAGCAAATTAGGGAAGTTATTTGGAATCTCTATGTATGGTAAGTTCAGGTTCAGCAAATTTAAATATTGCAAGTGAAAACTACACCATTTTAATTTTCTAAATGAATACTAAAAACATAGAAATAGTCAGTAGGTTTTTGATGAAGCACACCAGTCAGCTAGTAATGTGCACCAGAATTTCATAGTTAGGCAACTAAAACTTTCACTACAAGATATGAATTACCTCATCTTCCAATTTCAATACTTTCTCTGATGCATGTTTATCTGAAGCCATTGCCCCCATGGCCTGTGTAGGATCTGCAATGACTTCAGCTGACTCTTGTCCTCCTTTCTCTTCTGAGATTGACTGTGTCGATTTAACATCCTCAAGATGTAACAACTCTTTCACTGCATTTTGTAATTCAGTGCTGTTCTTAATTCTATTTATAAATAAAGATGCTTGATTTACTAAAATTGCATGCATAAAATAAAAGTTAAAGGAAATATCAAAATATAACAGAAAAAAACTTAGAAATAGTTCAAAACGCATAAAAGAAACTAAAATCAGAAAATGATACAATAAACAATAGAAGTTTTAGCCAAGAGTAATCTATTTAATATAGGGGCTAAGAAAAACAAATTTCATTATTAAAAACAAGTAAAACAAAACATACAGATAAATTTTCAAGCTTCTATCGATATTACTATTCTGGTGAAATAAGACTTAAAAGCCAAGTCTAAAATATTATAAATTGCAAAAAATAATAAAAAATATTAACTATATATGATAATAAAGCATCAAAACCTCATACAATATCTGCCTCTAATTTAAGTGAAATTTGTAAGAAAAACATTGTACCTATCAATTACAACATCTGGATCTATTGAGGATTCCATTTCAAGTTCACCCAATTTCCAAGGCAACTCAACTCCAAGTTTAACTAATGCAGCTTCCACTCTGGTTAAAATAGTATGCATAATCTGTCTCTCAGTCTTTTCCCGCACTAGGTCAGCCTGAAGGGTTGCAAGAGTATCATGGTCTTCCATGGCTTTGCGTTGACATTCAACCATTTCCCTCTCAACATCTTGCAGCCTTTGAACAAAACACAAATCTTCCATATCTCAAATAATCAACACATTCAAATAACCACAAAACACAATAACTACTTGAATTAGTTCCTACAACCTCATGGAAGTCATTCAATTTAGAAATAATATCAGAGGACTTTTATATCATCTCAATGCCCAAATTACTTTATGATATCAAAAGAATCGCAACAAATATAAATAAGTTAACTATAATGGAAACCTATGAGGTATACTATGTTAATTTAATGGAAAGTTCAAAATCTTTCAATTAAACACTTAATAGGTTCTATTATGGTAGCTATGAAGGCCCTATTGGAGCCCTGGAAAGTGACATCTACTGGGGCTCAGGTCAATGAATGAAAGGCCTAACAACCAGTAGTAGATTCTTTACCAAATTTCAAACATCTTGCAAGGCTTAAAAAGGACAGAATGATGAAATTTAGATAAATATAACTGAAACTTCTTTGACAGCAGAACTGGTCCTTCACATTTACTTGAACTTATTCCTTTGACACAAATGCAACATTCTATTCCAGTAATCAATAAAACTTGTACAAAAACATTGATGAAATCCTTCTTTCACACAGAATCTCCAGGGAACAAAACCCTAAATCAAACAGCTCACATATAGACAAAAGTACATAACAATCAGGGAGGATCCTTTCAATAATTCACAAAATTTTAAGTTTTCACAGATGATTGAATTTTACAGTACTTAATAATTGTCATTAGAAAATTCTATTAAAGATGAGATATCAATTAAACTCTTGAGCAGTTTGTAAAGCAACATTCTCACCTCTTTATCTGAGCAAGCATCTCTTCTTCTTTGCGTAGCATAAGCTGCATCTCCTCTTCATTAGCCTCTCCCTGAGTAACAAGCTGATCTATTGAATCTTCTTTGGCCTAGTTAACAGAGAATAAAGTTTAATGTGTACATCAAAATGTCAGTTCTGTAAATAAAGTCAACATTCAAAAAGATAAGAGAGAAATAAAAACAAATATTGATATACCAATTTAATAAGTTAATATTTATTGTTTCATTAATGATACATCTAGCTGAAATATATTGATGAATCATCTTATCATCATTGAAATAAGGTAAAAATATTTTAATAAAATACTGCATTAATACTACAGCTATATCTTCTATGAGAAACAATAACCTATTACAGGAATGATTTTAACAGATTCCCATGGAAAGGGTATTCATCTGAATGAATAATATAACCTAATTAAACTAATTAGAGTACAATTAAAACCACTCAAATAGATATACACCAGGCTCATTACTTTAATTTTCATGGATAAACTAAATATCTTTGGATGAGTAAGAACAGATGCCTGTCCAGTACTTTTGAAGGTGTATTGATGAAACTATTCGGCAAATAGATTATAGATTTACCTCTAAATCCTCCTTTAGTTTGGATATTTCTCTTAACAAAGCTGTAATTTCTTTTTGTAGAGTGGTAACTTGATCCCTTGCCTTCTGCATCTCTTCTGCTTTTCTATCTTCCTCAGCTTGATATTTTTTAACCTCTTCTGTCAACCTTTGATTCTCTGAGCGAGCTTCCCGTAAACTTGAATCCCTTTCTTCTAACTTTGCTTGCAGTACCTTGAATGAATTTAAATAGCTATTAATCTTTCATCTCTACAACAAATCTCATCACCTTCAGCAACTGACACAAACCTGTTTCTCCTCCATATGAACACGGTTGATTTCCTTAATGGAGTCCAGTGAATTCTGCAGCCTTCTTCGTTCCATCAATGCTTCCTGTAATCCAGCTTCTAATTCTTCCCTTTCTTCATTCCATCTACTAGCACTTTCTTGCAATTGTTCAATCTGATATACAATAATATGAATTGCAATGATACATCACATCATTCATAAAAATTAAATATAAAATCTGAATAACATAATTACCAATTAAATTAAAGTTAAGACAATCATTCACAAGGATAAACATACAACATGAAATTGTTGGAAATTTTAAACCAATACCAGAAACAATCTGAAATAAAGAAAAATAAAGACAAATTGTCATTTAGTTTAAAAAAATTATGAAAATTGTGATGTGAGAGTAATCAAAAATGATAGAGATTCATAAATTAATTCATCAAAAATGATTAAGATTCATAATTATATTTAATAAAACCTCAGAGATTAGTCATTCAAGATTTAGCACACAAAATGAATTGATACCCCTTGTGTACTATTAAGAACATCAAGGTGAAGTTAATAATAATAGATACCTAGTCAACAACATTCTCTTTTCATTAATACCTTACAATCACAACTAATCAAGTTACTCTTCCCTGATACCTTTCATCAATGCAATCAAAATGAACCTAATTAGTTTCAATCCTGAAATTAGGTTAAAATTTCCAACAACACAGGAATACATCAACAATAATTATCTAGATAATACTGACAAGGAGTGATACTTTGGTTGTCTTGCAACTTTGGTACAAAACTAGTTTAGGGTGATAGAGAATCAAAATTATGTGATACTGTATCCTGCTTAGGATATACCACTGTTTAAAAATTTTTGAACTGAGCACATATCTTATCATCAGCTCTGATGGCAGAGTTGGTAAACTTACTTAGTGTTGGCACCCTAAAGACTGCAACACATTGTCTACAGATTAATTATTTGCTATTTTGATTTTAACCTTATTTTATTTTCAGTCAAGTTCAATGAAGTATTAGTGTCTTTTCGATCTTTGTTTGCTTAGGATATTTAAATTAAAAGGAGTACACGGGATAGTGTGCTTAATACAAAACTATCTCCATTCCAAAGTCAACCTCAGTCAACACATGATGTACTTTGATTCTAAAAATGAGGCCAAGACAAAAAAAAATTATGTTTATGCAAACAAGTCATCTTGCAGTGAAATTCTAACAAAAGAGATGCAATAACATTCTGGAAAATAAATAAAACTCTGCTTAAGAAGGTACATGATAAGTTCATAAAAGATGAAAGGTTTTAGGTTAAAAAAATGATAGAGAAAGAAAAAAGGAGTCAGACTGTCAGATGTAAACCATCTATCACCGTTCAAGCTGGGATTCCAAGAAAATACTCTGGCAAAACCTGTAACCAACTCCACCCATAGTTGGGGGTTTTTAGGCAGTTGCATCTCCTAATGTGATTGAGAGAAACCCTTTAAAAAAATAGGGTATCATATAATTTTGATTGTCTATCACCCAAAATTAGTCTAGCTCCTAAGTCGCAAGATAACCAAAGTATCACTCCTTGTGAGTTACCCAACTCTAACATTTCAAATTTAAAGATCAGAAACAAACCTTCATACTCAAACGCTTATTTTCTCCTTTCAGATTGTTTATTTGAGCTGCCATTTCACCACCTAGTTCTTGCTTTTTGGTTTCCAATTCAGCGGTAAGCCTACTGTTTTCTAACTCAAGTCTCAAAGCTCTAGCTTCTGCTTCACTGCATAACTGTTCACTTAGACTGCGGTTTTCCAGACCACTGCTATCATCATCATCATCTTCATCAACTGCCCCATCTTCATCACCTAAAGATGCACAGATTAAAATTAAGTTAGTAACATTAATAAGTGAATGATTAATTCATTCACTTATTGTTGCTAACTCTGCAACTCTTTCCTGTAGCACACAGCAAAGTGTTACAATGTAAAACAGCAATTGTGAACTAAATCCCAATGGCAAACAATTTTGAAAGAAAAGTTATGAGAACGTACAGTATAATGCCAAATTGTTGTCTTGACAGGAGATGGGTTTTAATGTTTTTGTTCGTTCAATTTCTTTATTTATATCTTGTAGTGTGAGGGTGTGCTTTGTGTTTGGGGATTTGAGTGTTCATGAGCTGATTACAATGTGTGTCTATCACAAATTAGTGCAGAGTACAGGGGAAAGTTGCATGCATATGCTATTTTGCAGGGTTTAAAGGCCATAGCCAGAAGGTAAAAATGGACACCGAACAATGATGTCCACAGATAGACCTGTGTCTGGCCTATCTGCCACTTGGGTGCAAACATAATTTTCTGCCCCTAAAAATTAAATACCAAAACCATAAACATCCTGATTTGCAGATAAAAATTATTTTGTAAGACTGAAAAACCATTGTTTTGTGAATTTATTCTCCAGCTTACACTGGTCACAAAATATCAGTAAAAATTAATTATGCATATTCCATCTGCTAACCTAGTGAATGGTCATCATGAGTTAATAGTTCACATTACCTTTGAATACCATTATCTTAGCAGCAAAAGTCTCTGGAAGTGTCATAAACATGCAAAAAACAAATCCTAAGTGTTTACTCACACAGTTGTAAAGGATACAGCATGATTTGATTATACTCTGAATTCAACACTTATATATGTTTTTCCATTCATGTCCTTTCCATCTACTGATTCAATTCGAATTTGAAAATTTGTTCTACTACAGAAGTCACTGTCAAATTTTAGCCTAGCAAAAGAATCTATTCCTGTCATATAAACTGACACTATATATTCCCATTATGCATCACAGGTATCTCTATTGATTTCTCTGATCCTTGTTCCTCCAAGTAAAAACTGGGAAACAAAGCTATTTCCTGATGCTTCTTCTCCTTTGGTTTTCAATCCCTCAGGATTGGTTGGCGACCACCTTTCTCTGCCATCCTCTTCAATTCCAAATATTTTTACATTTCATGTCCTCCATTATCTGTTTCATATACTCTAATCTTGGTCTTCCTCTACAATTCTTGCCTTCCACCATTCCTTCAATTATGGTCTTCACCAATCCCTCATGCCGCAGTAGATGTCCATTCCACTTATCCCTCCTTCTTTTCAGGGTGTTCCACAGAGGCCACACTTCATCTACTTTTCTCAGAACCTCCTGATTTGTTAGTCGTTCTGTCCAACTGATCTTTAACATTCTTCTGTAACACCACATCTCGAAANCTCAGACAAAATACAAATACCATAAGTTTACATACGTTATTTCCCATCCAACAGATGATTATCCAAACATTAAAACAAATTTTAGTCTAAATAAAAATAATTATATTAGTGCTAATATTTTACACCTGTTTCTGAATTCCTTTACAGTTATTCGTAAGGGTTTAAGTGCTTCTTCAGGCAACATATTCCATTCCTTTATTCCTCGACTGATGAAGGAGTATTTAGCAATGTCTGTTTTTTGCTTTATCAATTAAAATTTTTGATCATGATCTCCTTTTGCTTTGCAACTTGGTTTTTCTATTCTTCTTTTTAATTCCTCCCAAGCATCACCGCCTGTTCTAACATGAAATAAGCCCACCAATCTGTTGACTTTCCTCCTCTTCTCTAATGTCTCCCAATCAAGGATTTCAAGCATTTCACTTACGCTGTCCATCTTCTTGTGCCTACCCAATACATATTTGGCTGCCTTTCTTAGAACTTTTTCAATTTTACTTGTATTTAATTTGTCGTGCGGATCCCAGACATTAGTTGCATACTCTAAAATCAGCCTCACTATTGTTTTGTACCCTAATTCCTTCGCCTCTTTACTGCTTCCCTTTAAATTTCTCATTACATAGTGGAGAGTTTTAACAGCTTTCGACACAACTTTATTTACGTGTGGTCCTCAGTCCAAATTTTTCGTTAATGCGACCCCTAAGTATTTACATTCATCTACCCTTGGAATAATTTCTCCATGTAGTTTATAACTAATCTGTCTTTTCCTTCTCTTTTTTGTGAAGATTATATGTTTACTTTTCCTTGCATTTATTTGCATTCCATTTGATTGAGCCCACTTCTCAATTAACTCTATATCTTGTTGAATAACACTTGAATCATCCTCAGATTTTATTTCCCTATAAACTATACAATCATCTGCGAACAGCCGAATTCTGGACGAAATACTGCTTGGTAAGCCATTTACATAAATTAAAAAAAGCAATGGTCCAATGACACTTCCCTGTGGCACCCCAGAAGTAAATTTGATGTCTTCGGAGAAGCAATCGCTAACTTTAACACGCTGAGTCCTGCCTATTAAAAAATCTTTTAACCATCTTTTGACCCTGTCATCTATATTTAAGTTTTCTATTTTTGTTGACAGATCATGAGGTACTGTGCGGTACTATTGACGTCTTTTCTCTCATCTAGCGAATCTGATATATCCTGGCATAACCCTAACAGCTGTGTTTCACATGAGAGCCCTCTTCTGAACCCATGCTGGCATTTACACAGCCATTTGGTATCCTTCCAAAATTTTCTTAAATAATCTGCTAATATTTTCTCCATTATCTTTCTTACTACTGATGTTAGGCTGATCGGTCTGTCATTTTCCATATTTGTCCCAACTCCTTTGTAAATAGGGACGACTGTAGCTTTCTTCCAATCATCTCGAATTATCCTGTTATTCAGGATCACTTGAAATAAGACTCTTAGATAGGAGACCATATCCATT
This sequence comes from Ladona fulva, assembly GCA_000376725.2. Taxonomy (NCBI): domain Eukaryota; kingdom Metazoa; phylum Arthropoda; class Insecta; order Odonata; family Libellulidae; genus Ladona; species Ladona fulva. The sequence continues at coordinate 128,344 of KZ308899.1, read as the reverse complement.
GATCCCATTTTTAATAATTCTCCAGATATATTGTCTGGCCCGCACGATTTATTATTTTTTATCCCTTCCAGCTTTTTTCTAATATCGGCACTTTTCAGAATGAAGATATTGCTTTCTGATATCGCTCCTGTGGATGCTACATTTATATTAGACGTAATATTTGTTGACTCATTCATAAATTCTACATTTATTCGATTCTGTTGTGAGAAACTATACACCCTAGAATACCAATTATTTAAACGATTCGCCTTTTCCTTGTTATCCGTTATTTCTATCCCATTTTCATCTTTGATTGCGATAACTTTCTCCTTATTGTCTCTTCTTCTTCTAAGATATTTAAAAAAGTTTCTCTTCCCGTCTGTTTGTAATATATTAATAAGGTATTTTTCTTTCTCTCCCTTCTTTTTCTCGTTTAGCATTTTTGAAAGTTTTCTATATTTTTCACTCTCATATTCGTTGCATCGTCTATTCTTATACAATTTCCTAAGTTTCCTTTTTAGAGTCCTAATTTCTTTATTGTAATATTCCGGATCAGCATTGCTTTTAAGTATTTTCCTTGGAACGTATCTTCTCAAACCTTCCGTTAGAATGTCTTTAAAACCTATCCAGATTTCTTCGACACTTTTTCCTTTCCCTGCCCAACTCGGAAATTTCCCTTTGAGGTAAAGTTGAAAACCTAATGGATCACCTTTTCTGTACTGCCATATTTCTGCATTTGATGTGCCTCTCGATACCTTGTAACTCATTGTTTGCAACTCAAGAGTCACTGCCTTATGGTCACTTATCCCATCAGTAATGTTTGTATCGAACAATAGTGAATAAGGTCTAATCAGAAAAACATCTAGCACATTTTCCCCCCTGGTTGGTTTTTCTACTACCTGCCTCAACCCTCCTTCGTTAATTATTCTGTTTACCAATTCTTGCGCCTTTCCGCCCCCCGCTGTTGACCCATCCCACTCGACTCCAGGTAGGTTTAGATCTCCTGCGATTACTATTTCTTTTCCTAACGGCTTTTCCAACAATAAGTTTTCTAAAATTTCCAACGAGTTATAATCCTCTCCCGGTTTGCGATACATTGCAATAACTTCTAATGATTTCGCCTCCGCAGTTTTTAGTTTTACACACATCATTTCGCAATCCTCCCTTACCCATTCTAACGTACTCGTTATTCCTTCCTTAACTCCTACAAAGATCCCTCCCCCCCTCGTGTCACGATCTCTTCTGAATATCATGAAATCCTGTGGAAATATTTCGTTGGAGTATATACTGGGGTTTAACCAAGTTTCCGTTCCTATGATCACATTTGGGCTATTTGCTTCTATTAAAGTTTGAAATTCTTCTTTCTTATTTAGTATACTTCTGCAATTTACCTGAAGAAATCTTAAACCATTGCCTTCTTCTGTTGTATTTACATTACGCTGCAATTTCTTTCGATTTTCTATTTCCCCGCTGAATTTTCCTTCCTCCTTGCGTTTCCTGCCACAGTCCTCTTTATCATCCTCTCCCCATTCGTCTTTGTCATCAACACATGACAAAGTACTGGTAATACTGTCCCTAACGCATATGAATACCCCATTCCTTCGCGAATCGCGATCTCTCCTATATACATTGTAACCGACTGTGTCATTATCGTACATTGTATCCACAAAAGTAGCAACGTTTGTCTCCTTATCCGGCTCTGATATCCCGTTCATACATGCGTCGACTCTGTTTCCACTTCCATATCTGTAAATCATGTTTCCCTTAAATTCACCATTACCTTCACATCCTAAATAACCAACTATCTCGGACTCATTTGAGTCCTTAATCCCCAGACCCCCCTCAACCTTAATTAGTTTCCCGACATCACACTATTAATAACCTTGCAAAATAATTTTCCCAGTTTTACATTTCCCTTTCTATTCAAATGTAATCCGTCTCTTCCGATGTCCTCACTGTTTAACCAACAATTCGGGTCAACAAAAGTCAACTTCTTGGTTCTGCATACCCAGTCCAAACCTTCATTTATATAGTCCACCCGTTTGTCGGAAATATCCCTCCTTCTTACAATACCACTCACTATAATTTTTGCCCCTTTGAATTTGCTTACTGCCTCTGTACACAAATCATAAATGTTACCAATTACATGCTCGTCACTTTT
>KZ308899.1:107173-119087 GCA_000376725.2 Ladona fulva | reverse complement strand
TCTACCTTTCGGTAGGTCCATGTGCCCTAATATTCCCTATTCATAGCCCTTTCTTTCGCTACGTGGTAACTAACCCCATCCTTTATGTCATCTAACATCTTTTGCCTTTGCCTTCCCCTCTGTCTCTTACCCCGCATTCTACCCTCAATCACTCTCTTCAGCAATCCCTCTCCTCTCAATATTTGACCCACCCATTTCTTCTGTTGGCACTTAATGTAAGAAGAGACTAATTAGTCTCAATCTCACCCATAAATAAAGACGAGTTAATATTATTATTATTATTAATTACTTCAATTTAAACCCTTTCTTCCCCAACCATTTCTAGCACCTCTATGTTTGTTTTTCTATCCACCCAGCTCACCTTTTGATGGCAAATGCTACTCTTTTTCGAACCTCATCTCCACACCTCCCATCCCAAGATAGAACACTACCCAAGTACAAGAATTTGTCCACCTGTTCTAGTTTTTCCCCATCTATCCTGACCGTTAACTTAACCTTCTTTCCCTTAGTGAATCTCATTACTTAAGTTTTACTACAATAGCTTTATCGTCTGCATATCTTACTGACTTTACTACTTTCCCTCCAACTTTCACTCCCTTGCTTATTTCTTCCCAAGCTTCATTCACCATTTCCTCTGCATATATAAAAAGCGATGGTGGTAATGGGCACCTTGTCTTACCACTCTCCCTAACTCTGCCCATTCTGACTCCCCCTCAGTTATTCTAACTTGTGTTGTTTGATTTAAGAACAAATTTTGCAAATGTCTATCTTTCCAGTCCAACCCAATTTTCTTTAAAATTCCCATTCATTTTGGCCACTGAACTCTATCGAAAGCCATTTCAAAATCGACATAACATGCACATGTATCCTTTTTAAATTCCAGGCTTCGTTCTACTAGTACCCTCATTACCCCGATTGCATTCCTTGTTCCTTTCCCTTTCTGAAATCCGAACTGGTCTTCTCCAATTTGCCCCTAAATTTTCCCTTCAATTCTTCTGTTCAGTACCCTTAGAATAACCTTTGGCGCACGAGATATTAAACTGATTGTACGATAATCCCAACACTCAGAAGCATTATTCTTTTTCTGTAAAGGAATCAGGATGGTCTTAGTGAAATCCTCTGGCCGCTACCCATCATCATACATTTTTCTACATAAATTATAGAATTTTCTCTTACCCCTTTCCCCCAGGTTTAGTAGCTCAACTGGTATCTCATCAATGCCCATTGCTTTATTTCCTTTCATATCATGCAAGGCCCTATCAATTTCACTATCTAATATCCAACATCCAACAATGTCCAACCTCATCATCCTCCACTTCTTGTTCACTTTCTAACATTATGTTTGTTGGCTTGATGTCCTTCCCATATAGCTCATATAGTTCCTCAACATATTCTTTCCACATTTCCCTTATGTTGGCTGGATCTTGTAGAACGTACCATTATTATCTTTTATTGTAGTTGTTTTGTTTCGTGTTTTATTTCCTGTTAACTGTTCCACCTTTCTATAGATTAGGTCAACCCTCCCACTTTCATCCATCTTTCCTATTTCATTACATTGACACTTCCACCACTGTTCCCTTACCCTATTTGTTTCCCTTTTCAGTTCATTATTGAGAGTCCTATACATTCTACGTCCACACTCTGTGTTAACCCTTTTCCATTTCCTTCTTTCCTCCATTTTATTTATCATTTCTACTGTCACCCATGGTTTCCTAACTTTGTTTTGTTTGACCCTCCCAATAGTTACTTGCGCACTATCCTTGATACTGTTTTTAATCTTTTCCCATTTTCTGTCTATAGTAAGTTCTATTCCTATGTCCTCTAAGGCCTTACTGACTGACTCTTGGAAATCTCTTGCTTTCCCAATTTTAAGGGCTTCAAGGTTGCATTTTTGTGTAATTTTTGTCCAAAAAATCTTTTTAAACTTTAGCTCAGTTTTCATCATGACTAGGTTATGCTCTGAGTCAACATCAGCACCAGGGTAACTTTTTGAATTTTTAACACTATATCTAAACCTTTCTCTTACCAAAATGTAATCAATTTGGTACCTATCCATATCTCCTGGCTTTTTCCATGTGTACCTCCTTCTATTATGGTGCTGAAAAAGTGTGTTTGTAATACAGAGGTTATTCCTCTTACAAAAGTCTACTAATTTCTGTCCCCTTTCGTTTCTATTTCCTAGTCCGAACCCTCCCACTTCTTCTCCATCTTTGCCTTGCCCAACTACTGCATTCCAGTCCCCCATTACAATTAGGTTTTTATTGCCTCTAACCCTTCCCATTACTTCTTCTATTTGTTCATAAACAAGTTCTACTTCATCATCACTATGTTCGCTAGTGGGCAAGTACACCTGAACTATCACCGTGTTTACTGGCTCAGCCTTTATTTCTACTGACATAACCCGGTCGCTTATTAGCTCTGTAGCTATCACGGCTTTTCCCGCTTTCTTGTCTAGCACTACCGCAACTCCCCTCTGGCTAGAATTTCCCCCACTGAAAATTACTCTGACATCATCACTCCAGAAATCACCCCCATCCTTCCATCGCACTTCACATAGCCCTAGTATGTTAATGTTGGACCTCTTCATTTCTACCTTTACATTTTCCAACTTTCCTTTCCTAAGCATTGTCCTAACATTCCAGGTTCCCACCCTTGTTTCCTTGGCCATCTTCTCTCTTCTTTTCTTGTCGTTTCCTGGGTAAGGGTTTCGTGGAATGTCGACCAAGATAGCCTTACTCCTATCACTGCCGGGCACAACACTCCCCATAGAGGGTCGAGTCCCTTTTATGCCACTTACAATATTCTTATATTGGCACATCATAATTGCTTGGGATAAATGTGGTAGTTGAGGTGGTTTCCCATTGCCTTCCTCAACCTTTCTCTTAATGTGACCCCACCATCACCCATAAGTGCCACCCCACTGGGGTACAGATGCCTTTGCAGCCGCCTCACTGAGGTACAGACACTGTGTGGACTACCTTTCGTCTGGCCCCTACCTATTGACCATTCTGGTATGGGTGACCCTACCAGGAACATAGTTCCCGCCAGTTACGCTCTCTAGGTCATAGCAACACACAAGCCTTCCATCATGACAAGGTTGTAGTCCAGATAAGGGCATTTAAGAACAGAAAATTTAATTACAAATATTTAAGGTGCTGTAAATAATGTTTTTCTAATAATTCTTAAGTTCTTAATTTAAACATTCGGATAACAACATCAAAGGTAATGAAAATCAATTAATGTTTTAAGCAATATCAATATACACAAATTTCAATATCTGGCATTTAATGCATTTTGTTTCCCTGAAAACATTTAGAAGTAGTTTTAATTCAAATTAGCCAACTTTACTTACATTCATTTACATCCCAGTAGGTTACAAACATTCCAAATATTGCCTAGAATCAAAGCAACATTTCTGATTTACAAAGTTCTTGGTTTTAACTTTTGAATATCAAATCCACTTTAAACCATCATTTATTTTTTAAAAAGTAAATTTCAATCTTAGACTGTTAAAGTGTATAATTATTTGACCATCATTTTGAAGTAATTTTGATTTGAAAGCGTCACATTTACTTACGCTTTTTTGGATTCAGCTAATAATTCTTCAATGTTGAAAGAGGAATTTCGTATTATTTCGCTTATTCTTTAAAAGTTTCTTCAAACTTAATTCGGAAGAATGTTTCAACACGATGAGAATAACAGAACCTCATTTTTATCGCATAAACATATTACTTTTATATTCCAACGAATATAAATAACAGGAAATTTATTTGTAAATATTTACATTGCTATAAATGATGTTTGGTTGCTACAAATGCTTAAAGAAATTAAATAGAATTATTCCTTCGCCTCTTCTTTCTAATGCTTGTTTATTCACCCAGGGCAACAATGATGGTTGCGGTAGTAAGTGCAGAAATTTCCATTAAATTTCAAAATAAAAGCAAAATTATTTAAAAATGTACATTAAAACGGGTAAACACTGCAAGAATAAGATTGTTTGCATATTTTACCTTCAAATGAACAAAGTTTGATGGAAATCCGTTCAAATTTAAGTATATTTCATTAATGAAGAAAAAAAACTCACACTCATGAAAATGAAAAATCACTCTGTGTTTGTTTCCGTGTCTTTCCAGGGATGAAATCAAGTTTGCCCTGGGTTTCTGGTAATTAGATATCCAATGCAGTTTACTGTGTGTCGATAAATCTAACCATTTCTGAGATAAGGAAGGGGATGGACGGACACTTGGGAAATTATATATAATATGATATACGAATATTTTGTCAAATTTTAAGGTTGTAAACAACCCGTCCCCTTGATAATCACTTCGATTGTCGATTCTGAGTTAATGCATTTTCCCATAAGAATATATGTGTATTTAGGCCCATTTGAAAGCAACTGACGATATGAAAATTTTCACAGATTTTGGCTATTACAGTCACGAACAATTTGTAGTGATGAACCACAGGGGTAACAAACATACTGTAGCGGTACTTTGTGTTGAAGCTGTTTTGTGTTTATTTTATTTTTGAAAGTGTTCTTTTAATTTCTTTGTATTTAAATGTAAAGGATTGTTGCAGCTGTATTTTTTTATTCCGCACAAATTATGTTTAACGAAATGCATATGTCACAAATGTTTTATTTCTTTTTGTTTTTTTTAGAGAATTAAATTTGTTTCCAGTTAATCCATAAGTGTGAATGAAATGTATTGCATAATTTTGTTAAGATTAGTAGTGAGTTTGTTTAACGCATCTATTGTGTTTGAACGTTCCGCAGAAATACGTGACGCGTGAGTGGTGTGTTTTAATTGTGGTTCCAAGGGCGTCGCTAGAGGAGCAGAAAAACCTTTTTCCCTCGCGACCGAAGGCGCGAGGACGGAGGACAGTCAAGAAAGGACAGTGAAGAAAAGACAGTCAAGGAGGACAGTCAGTAAGTGGCAGTCAAGGAGAAGAGTCCACTCAAAGACGACGGACAGAAGTCAGAGAGAAAGTCAGAGAGGCAGTCAAGCAGAAGGCAAGCAGAGAGCGGTAGGAGCAGATCAAAGTCAGAGACAGTCTACGAAGACGTCTGTTTGTAAAGGATCGGCAATCCGCAACCGCGGGATCGAGGAAGGACCTCAGGACCGCCAGGAGCCAGATCACAGTCAGAGACAGTCCACGAAGACCTCTCTTTCAAAAAGGATCAGCAATCCGCAACCGCGGGTTCGAGGAAGGACCTCAGAACCGCCCGGAGTTTTGATCACTTTTTGTCTATTCTCCTCTGTTCAGTTTCGTTATGTGGGTGTGGAAAGTAGCTTAAACTTTGACTCGAAATTAAAAGATCAAATAAAATCCTGTTCTGAAAATAATACTGTTTTTCTGAGGATATTTTAGGATCGGCGCCAACGTGGGGCCATTTAACTGTATTAGTTGGAGAATTTCTTTACAATTGGCGCCCAACGTGGGGCCAGTTAACTGTATTAGTTGGAGAATTTCTTTACAATTGGCGCCCAACGTGGGGCCATTTAACTGTATTAGTTGCAGAATTTCTTTACAATTGGCGCCCAACGTGGGGCCAGTTAACTGTATTAGTTGGAGAATTTCTTTACAATTGGCGCCCAACGTGGGGCCTGATAATATTAACTATTTATGTAAAGAAAACAAAATTCTTTACAATTGGCGCCCAACGTGGGGCTCGATAATTCGAACTATAACTATTTACGTAAAGAATTGAATTTCTTTACAATACATAGAACCGTAATGAATTAATGGAGATGAATGAGTAATTTTTTGTCTATCAATTCAGACTCTTGAGATGTTTTACAATTAGCACCAGAAGTTGAAAACCTTGCAAACTTGCACATTAACTTGAAACAAGTTCCATACAAATGAAATTCCATAAAGATTTACATTCTTATCCTTGACAGTAGATTTCAGCTTCGAACTTTGATCAAAAATTTTTGTTTTCAATAGCCTCTCCCATTGGACTAAACTAAGATGCAAGATGTTGTTTTCTCTTATGTACAAATTGGCTAACTCTATTTAATCTGACTTCCTTTCTTCCCATTGAGAATCAACAGGTATTTTAACTAGTATGCTATAATCATCAGCTGTGACATTCTTTTGGACCTTCTTGTTCATCAAGATGAAATCTTTTGGGAAAGGAAAACCACTTAAAAGGTCCTTCCTTTTCATTTTACTGATGCAAGATAGGACAGAATGGATGATCTGTTGCTCTGTAGTTAGAGACCATTATCTTATTTCTCATTAATTGGTTATCAGAACCAATTCTTGAAAACAAATACTGGATAATTTTAATTCAGCTGTTGATTTATCATGAAGAGGGATTCTTTACAGAACATTTCCCTAAGTGTATAAACTCACCTTTCCTTGACTTTTGACCAGGACTAAGAACTTTGCGCCATTGTGAGGAGGCATTTAATCTCAAACGTGCTACTTCTTCAGCAAGTTCCACAGCCCTATCTCTCCCAGCATCTCGTTCCAATGCCAAATCTGCAATTTCACGCTTTGCTCTCTCTAGGTCCCCTTCTACTTGTAGAGTCCTTTCAGCACGACGACGTGCAACACTGAGCTGTTCCTCTAGAAGCTCTTTAGTCTCTAGTAGCACACTGAGATAACAAATAAATACATTTATACATAAAAAGAATGATTAACAAGTAGTGATGTACATTTAGGGGATAAATCTAAGAACAATATAGGTGGCTAATGAGAAATTTGTCCTTGAAGTAAAAAATATCATTATCAATTAACTTAACAAGAAGAAAACGACCTAGCTTTTCCACAGAGTATATATTTATTGGACTAGTTTCGTTTAAGCATAGACAACTTCAGGGTACATATAACTGTGAGTGAGGGTATTAAAAAAGGAGAGAAAGAGGGAAAAGGGAATGAGAGAAAAGAGGGGAAAGGAGAAAACAAAGTCATTATTCGAATAGTAAGGAGATGAGTAGTGAAGGGTTGAGAAATAGGTGGTCATTGGTTGAGTGTTTTGCTGGGACTGCAGATGCTGACTCTAACCCCCTGGAGTGGAGGAAGGGTTAATGTTCATTAGCCTCATCAGATCATGTCTGGTTGATGCATTTTGCTGGGCAGTTGTAACAGCTGAGTTCATACATCCAATGAAGGGTTAAAGATACTTTTTGTCCTTCTTGTAGTCAAAGACTCTGTGGAGGTTTATAGAAATATGGAATACTCCCTTTAAATAGTAGGGAAGCATGCTTGAAAGCACATAAGAAAGGTCAACTAGGAAGGAGGATTAGGAGGACTAGGAGGAAATTCTCCTCCAAGAGGGTTGGGAAAGTTACAGAGCAATTTTGTAAAATGTAAGAATTTTTAATTTTATACTTATCTTTCCCACTAATAGGAGGTTGAATCTTTCAACTCATCTTCTTACTCTCCTTATTGTTCCAATAAATTGGGTTTGTTCCTTTAATATCTGCATATCATATTATGTGTATCATTGAAGATATCTATGTAGATGAAAGTAGTCACAAATACACATATTTTTCTATAAAAACAAAAGGTGTTTCCTTCTTGAATATGGCACCACCTTTTTGCAAAGTTGAGCAAGATAACATCAAAATCACCTCCAATTGCTATAACTTATCAATTCAAGAATACCAATTTATTTTAGTTTTGAATATTTAAGTACTAACAAGAAAAATATTTTAATTCCAAAATGATGAAATTCATTCCCTGACTCAAGTCATCATGAACATTACTTATAAAAAGGGAAATATGAGATAACAAAGACATCACGCAATTTTAATGCCATATTGTTAAAGCCTTTTTAAAAAACAACAAAGTTTGATTTCTCAAATGCTAAGGAAACTATACTACTTTTGCATGAAATCATTTTGGCTTAAAAATTCTTCCGATTAACCTTGGTTGTTATAAATTAAAGAAACACATTGAACATATGGCCTAATTATGTTTCAAAATTCTCAATTCTAATGAAAGATTTTCACTTGTCATCTAAGATTAGATTGCACCAAACAATTCCATCATACATTTCAAGAAAATAAAGTTTACATTAAGTTCAAAATAAGGCCTGCACAATATGGTGGGTCACATGCAACCCAATAGGGCTCTCTGTTGCCCACTATGGGTATAGGAAATTACACATTTGCAAACACATGTGGTTGTTTCAAAGTTGAAGAAGACTGAAGCATTTGGAAGATTCACTTACCTTTAATTTAATTCAAACTTACTAAAAGGTTGATACAGAAAAAATATATTTGTGATCATTATATTTAATGAAGATTTCTGGTAATTTATAAAAAAGGCTTTTAGTTTACTGTGCCTCCAAGAAAACTTCTTCACCTGCAACCCATAATCACTTTTTGTTGAATCCATGCTGCACTTCCCTTTCAGTAATTATAGATAAATAAATAGACCTTTTTATATCTATTGTCTCTTCTACATCTATTATGAGGCATTTTTTGCCTTTTTTAAATGCACTTTATAGAAATATGGACTCTATGAAAGGTAGATATCAAGAGAAAGCCTTTGGGTTGTAGGTGTGGTATGGAAAATATGAGTGGGATTGGTAGCAAAGTAAGTGCAGAAATGCAGAGGCAGTAGGAGAAGATAGAGGTAATGAAGCAACAGAAGAGGTAATGGGTCCCTGAATTATTGAGAGAAGGAGGGCAGAGGAAAGGAGCTGAAGCAAAGTTAAAAAAAGGTGGAAAGACAAAGGATAGGATAATTTATCAAGAAATAAAGGAAACAGAATTAAGCAGGAATTTTGGCATGCAAGAACCTACTGTAAGCTTGGAGATTAATGATGACGAATGCATAATAAAATAAATGAAATAGTAACCTTAAGTTCAGAAAAAACAAAAAGAAAATTGGAATGGGTATCTTCATTTTTACTATGCCACAAAATATACATACATACATGACCAGGTTTCAGTGCATAGCACCATCATCAGGCGAGACATGATGTATCGTATGTATATTTATTCGTGTATGTATGTATATTTTGTGGCATAGTAAAAATCTAGATAACCATTCCAATTTTCTTTTTGTAATGGAATACCACCAAGTAAAGGCCGAGACGATCAGCGCTATTCAGAAAAAACAGTTATGGTGTTAGGTAAAGATATATCAAGTATTTTAACTTGGTAGACTTATAGTGTAATTTATCATTATTTACACTAAATTAATCTTCTTAAGTGTTAAAAATGGAGCCTACTGCTCTTGTAGTTTGTTACGCCCATCTTTGACAGCAAAGTTTCTGACATTAGAAATATTTCACTCCATAAAATTTCTAGAAGAAAAGCTTATACATAGATCAGGTATCATGAAGCAAGGAGATAGAAATCACAAAATCTTTGCAAGATGAGGAAAGAAGAGAGTAAAATGAAAAATGGAAGAAAGGGATTGTAGGTTGACTATGATGAAAGAGGCCCACACTCAGGATGGCAGAAAAGCAGTTTTAAAATATCAATCCAGGTAGGAACGTTTTGTGAATACACAAAGACAAGAGAACATAAATAAGGGAATAGAATTGTTAGCAGTATTATCAGAAGGGGTGTTAAAATGTTAAATCATTTGAAAGAAATAGTTTGGAACCTCAAAATATAACCAGACTTCATTACCTGAGAGCAGACTATCACATCTAGAGTGGTAACTTTAAAAGTGCTTCGACAGCTAATTAAGTTATTTTGCGGTATCACACAAAGAGAACTATGTTAATTAATGGATGAATATAGCAACCTTTTATAATAAAACACCATTGAGCTTATGCAATCATTCTATGGAAAATGTACCACCTGTTTATTAAAGTGAACACATAAAACTACCACTATATAAAACCAAGTTAAGAGATTTTGGTGTACCATTTTTGAGTTACACATATGGTTAATTTGAAATTCTACTGATTCTTTACCAGGGCATTTGAAAAATTGAATGAGTTATTTTCCAGAACCAGCAAATGTTCAGCAATTTAAATCTAGGTAAACATCAACCAAGGAAAATACAGAATATTCAACAAAAAAGAAAAAATTGATGATGATCATCCTGTAAAATCTGCAGATTTTCCTTTGACTGTATAAAAGGCTCCTGAGAAATCCTATGATGAATTTCTAAATAAAAACCTCAAGATACTAAAAATGATAGGTCTGGTATAGCACCATGACAAGGCACAGTCTATCTTTCCTGAATGGGGACAAGTTTTTCACTGATAACAAAATAATTGCCATTTTTAACTAATTTTACTTATGATGTCATCCATGGGTGACTTTTTTTCCCAATTATTAAATTAGAAACCTGCCACAGCAATGCTATCATAAAATTTTAGAACAGATTCATCAGAAATTGTTGGGATAAGCAATAGGGTATTTGACAACAATGAAAATATACATGGAACTGTTGTTAGTTTAACGGTAAACATTTTTTAAAACCAATTTAGCGAACACATTATTTTTTAAAAAGTATGATTTTAATCAGAAATCATTAATGAAAAAATTAAATTTCCATCTTTGATCACGTGATTGAAAACGCACGGGATTGGCTGAATCTAGAGTGACGTCACCTGCCTGGCAATGAACTCCAGTTCTGCTCCAAGCGCTTCTTGTGCTGTTGGGAGAGGCCCAAAGTGTATCGTTGAGTGGTTGAGGTGGTGTCCAACGAGGACAGTGGTCTTCAGAAAGTGAGTGTGGCTCGTAATTGATGTTAGGAATGCTCCAAATTCACGAGGGATCCTCAACGGCAGCCTCAATCGAATATTAAACACAAATTAAATGTATTTTCTTTGGCAATAGAATGTCAGCTGACAACAGGTGAAAATGTCTCATTATAATCGATTCCAGGCTCTTGGTCATAGCCTTTAGCCACTAATTTGAAATTAAGAATAATAATTATTTATTTTCGTCCAAATATATGCAGTACATATATAAGACATGTCAGCATTCATGGAATAAAAGTTGCATGAGAATTTTTCATTTAAACAGCAATACATTACATTAGAGTACAGTAACATCACAATACATTACACATTAATATATGAAAAGAAGAAATCAAAATGTTGGAAATGTAAAACTTAAAACTAAATATATTAGTAACAGTTTAAGAAATCATGAATGCTACAAGAAGTATGTTTTGAATTAAAACTTTTGACTTTTATCTTGATTAAGGCATGGAGGACCAAGACTTAATACTTAATGGGGAAGATCATTATATGAAATTTTGCATTGATACCTTCTCAAATTCTTTCGTCTTCTAATTCTCCGTGTCCCCCTCCTTCTAACCCTATGCGGAGCCTCCGATTCCCCTTATATTGGGAACAAGCAACCACATGACCTTTTGGAAGGTTCACTCCAACCCTCCCTCGATTGCTGAAACGTACTCGTGTCCAACCAGGACCAGTTACAATATATATATTATTTGGTGGCTCATTTTTGAAAGCTGCATAACATAGTGATGTATCATCAGCAAATCATTTTATCTTAATCATTCATAAACATCTTAATTTTTTATGGACTGGGCAGATTATGCCATTCCTTGGGGTTTTTCTGTGCTCCATATTTGTAATATGAGCTGATGAAACAGCTAGTTGCTAGGCAACCCGATGGAAACTTGTGCGTAATTAATTATTCATAATTAACTAGTCATTTCATTTGTCGGTTTAAGTCAAGTAATAGAATCCTTTTATTCCTTTCTTTCCAGAAAAATGCAGACCGAAAGTATTATCGTCACCACAGCCAAAGCACGTTCCCTAGAAGATGCCGAGAACGTCTTTCTGGACGAGTATTTCTTCTAAATCAGCGGAACATTGGCTTATTTCTGCTTCTCTAAGGTACCATGCGGAAATCATTGTACCAGAGGATTCTGGAGGACTCAAATAGATGAACGTTGGTGGTAAGTTATGCAATTCTGATACATTTAAAAATGGCGAGGAAAAGGTTGGTTGCGT
>KZ308899.1:68784-105886 GCA_000376725.2 Ladona fulva | reverse complement strand
GTGAAAAATAGCGACACGACTGGGACTCGAACCCAGGTCTCCCACTTTCCGGGCAGGTATTCTAACCACTGAACTATCATGCCGCGTCTCTCTCACACTGTTAAGGGAATGCTTAGTGAGCAGAGCAGACAGTCTCCACATTTAGTGGCACAACCTGCCGCCCGAGGTCCTCATAGAGGCAGCCAGCTCACAAAGCGTTGTTATGAGGTTATTTCCCCCCAGGAAATCACAAGGATAAAGAAAGGAAGGTAACTTAGTTGGTTGTAAAACCTACGAAAATCCCAAAGGAAGTAGTTCAGTGGTTAGAATACCTGCCCGGAAAGTGGGAGACCTGGGTTCGAGTCCCAGTCGTGTCGCTATTTTTCAGGTTTATCATACTAAAAATGCCATTTTTTTACTCAAAATATAAAAAAAATAACGCGAAAAGTTCCTAAAACTGCCATTTAGGACCTCGTTACCGTCCCACTCTAGCACCCCTGTTTCACTCCAGCAGCCCGTAAGCTTCCAATGAAAAGGGAATATTAATTATATACTGAAAATACATTTCATGAAAATCGGGGCATTTTAAGTGGGTGAAAAAAAAATTTCCCTGGGGATCCTCTGATATAAAATTACCTTTAGTTGTTTAAGTATATGATAATATAATAGTTTAATTACGTTAAAGTGATCTTAAGACACCTTCCTTTCCTTCAATCATTTTCTCTGGTGTTTTGATGGATGTATTGGTACATTGTGGCACTACACACCATTTATAAGACATTGTAAACAATAAAGCCACAACGTGTTCACTTAGCGTATTCTGTCTCGCATCTAAGAGTTTGTTTACAAGCTGCTGACGTCACGACATCATGTGACCTGCATGTATGGCGTCTTTAGCGTTTTGGCGGCTCTTTTATTCATTCAAACTTTAATGGTGATTTTCATAGAAAATAGTGAAATTCACAAAGAAATGATCAAATTGCAAATGTATTGTGCTATAATGAACAATTTGAGATATTTTCCTAAAACCTGTCAAATACCCTATTGCATAATAAAAATATAAATATATGTGTGATTTATATTAAATATACACTTCCTGACCCAGAAATCAGTAGCTCAAAAGATCCTACTAACAAACAATAAGAAAAAGCAATAATTTTCTACTGAAGAAAAGATGTGCCATGAATTTTTCCTCTGAAATTTGATCAATTACACTGTATCATAAATACTAATGACACCAAATAGAGAGTATTAAGGCACATGAACCTGCCAAAAGGTAGAAAAATTATTTATATATCATAAATACAGCATTAAAGAATTACTGTATGAAAAGAATGAGAACTCACAAATTATAGCATAACATTATTGATATTGTTACTGCTGGTATTAATCAATAAAAACAAAAAAGTTACTGACCGATTGTCCTCCCTCAGCTCTTCCACCCGCGAACGATAAAACTCAGTATCACCCAAGCGTTCCTTATAACGGCGGACTTCTGCTTCCAGGCGATCAGCTTGCTCTGCCCTCTCTCGCAATGCATCTACTTCATCTCGATATGCTGCACCAGTACGAGCCTCCTCCGATAACTCCTGCACCTATAATTGCATTGATATTCATTATTTTAACATCACTATAGCACTACAAAATATATGATTAATAAGAATGGAATTTAATGAAATAGTTTAAATGATCTAGGATATTTACTGAAAATGTATGATAAACAAAATGAACAAAAAAAGATAAATTTAGAGTGCAATTGAAATGACATAGGTTACATACTTTGAATTCTGGTTTAAAGTTACCAAGTTAGAAACCCACACAATAGTCCTGCAAAGTATTCAGGTAAAGTGACAAATGCATAATTACATTATCCAAAGAGGATTGCAAAATTTCAAGAAATAATCATTCACATTTTTTAAATGAAAACTATATCATACAATGAGTGAGATAAAGATTAATACTCCTTTAAAGAGCAAAGGTTACAACTACTTGTATATTTGTAAATAAAAGCTTATAAAATAGGAAAGCAATTGAAGTAAGAAAAAAAAATGAAAACTATTTCATAAATACTGAGTAAATAAAATACTAAATCTTTTGTAATTACTCTAAATTGCAATAATTATATTTGAGAGATTAATACTATCTGTGGAGGGTACTTCCAAAATTCTCTGCATACAAAGGCTCAAAATCATGCTTTAATAGACTCCTAAAAAAAGTCTGAAAAAACACCAAATGTAGTAACCCCTGTGAAAGGCATTGCACAAAATTAATTTTAATATCTGGGGTATATAAATACACACATGTGGATGGATATCCTATATATACTCACCCTCCTTCTCAAGGCAATCACTTCACCATGATAACGTTCAGATTCCTCTCTGCTTTCAGCAAGATTTTCTGTCCTCTCTTCCAACTCTTGTCTCAATCTACGAACTCTTGCTTTCCATTCTGAAACTTCTACAGCAATAGCAACAGCACTATGATGACCTGCACTTTTGGTCCTCTCTCGAGAACATGCCTCATCTTTCCCTGTGCATGCAAATACAAAATTGCTAGCTCAGAAAAGTTAATCAAAAGTTAACAGGCTAGACTTATAGGACATATATATATAGAAGTATGCAAGCAATATATATATATATATATTGCTTGCATACTTCAAGCTTAATATACGATAGTTTAGGTAAGACATTTATACACCCCCTGTCATACGCCGCTGGCTGGTTGCGCTTTCTTACAGACCCTAAATCATTGTTATCACATGTATAACTTCGCTTTTGACTATTCCAATAGTTTCAAGAAAAATTGATTTCAAGAAGTGCATCAAATTAAAAATGCGCAATGGCAACATGTTGTCCACTGCTATAAGAAAAATTGACAATCTGCCTATGTCAAAAAAAAAAATCGCTTCTCCAACAGCACTATGGTGGAGAGGAAAGGGATGCGATAAGACAGGCAATGGGCGATAACACAATAACATGTGCGGAGCAGATGTATAATCTCCTTAGACAAGGAGATAAATTCCTTTAATTTCCCTGGTCCCAGGGATTTAAATTCCTGGAATTCTTTTCATCAACCTAGCATCGACCCTAGCATGATTTTGGGAGTGATCTTTTCAGTATGCGGTAGAGAATCACTTCCTGTACTTGCAGTTTAAGTTTCAATTCCCTAGCTTAACGGGAAGTGCCTGAAAAAATTTTCTGAAAAATGTCCGAAAAACCTTACAATGCATCCTTATGGGAAAAATGCCATTTTTGGGGCCCTCTAGGATCGAACCCATGATATCTAGGACCAATGTCTGCAATTTTCCTGTCTCATACCCAGAGACTATGCAAAAAATTGCCAAAACTTTGAGGCTATTCATTCTGCCTCAGATTTTGTATCCTATATGTATATCTCTTTATATAGACTCTTCTATATGCAAGTATGAGTAAAAGTTGCTTGCATACTACAAGTTTATGTAGTATAGATTAACTAAGGCATTATACTTCACCTGCAACACTCCGCCTGTCACAGACCGACTGACATCCACCAACTGCAATACCTAAAACAAATTATTGAAAATACGTCCATATAAATTGTCCTAGCATCGAACCTGGGTGCATTAGGACAAAAACCTTAAGGCATACGATATGAATAAATACCTTCTATCAACGTCCCGAATTTCAACGTTCTATCTTACCAGGAAATACCCTAACGAATTTTTGAAAATTCAGTCATACGAATGGACCTAGCATCGAACCTGGGCCAATAGGGCATAAATCTTTATGGCATACGAAAGTCATCTCTCTGCCCATGAGGCGTTTCAGGGGTTGGGGAGCCGTAGCCAACAGTAAGTCCCAATTTTTGGGCAAGAAGCCTGAAAATCCGTACAGCATTGCAGTTTTAGCAATCAGTTCAGCTCTCTCTCTCACTCTATCGGCTGTGACTGCTTGGAAGCTAGCTCCGCTGCAATTCTCGTTCTTTGTAATATCTCGGTAAATTCTTTGTTATATAGTTTAGGTCGGTTTTTAGTCATAGATTTTATTCCTTTTATCACTTAAATTTTATAGTTATTTACAGATGTTTGTCTTTATTGTGTTAAGTGATTTAACTTGTAATATTATGTTTTCTTTACTTCAAGTTTTATAATTTCTTTTATATAGTAGATTNTTTTCTTTACTTGAAGTTTTATATATTCTTTTATATAGTAGATTTAAATCATTCTTTTTGTGTTAGCATAAATTAATTTTTACGTATTTTCATTTAGCTTCTATTTTACTTTAGTTTCGCTTTATTTGTGTTAGATTTAGATATCTCTTTTGTAATTTAAATTCTGTAACTTAAATTTACAATTTAAATTTCGTTTGGCATCCCAACTTGACACTTTATATTCCATTACGGTATTTGTAGGTTTGTTTTAGATCGATTTCAACTCTGTTTAATTCCTTACGGTAAGATGTGTGATTGGGAGAGTGTGTCATGGGGAAAGGGAGAATCAAAGCATAAATGCATTCTTGGTAGTCAAGCCCAAGAGATGGTAGATGAAGATATAACTCTATGTGTGTAGGTTTAACCTCATAGGCTATAATAATGCTGATACAAACACATAAGTTTCCTTCCATTGACATGAAAAGGGCTTGCGATGAATTTATCCATTTCCTCAATCTGAGCCAAATCATGTATAGATACTTCTGAGAAAGAATTATTTTATTCTGGTAAAAGTTTAATTAATTATGTCCTTCTTTAGGGTCGTTAAGTCAATGATGTTCACTGTATTTGTAAGGAAAAATTGGCCAGTCATAAAATAAAATAAATCAACAATCATAAATGTTTGTTGATTTATTAAATTTATTCTACCGGAATATAAAATTTGTTTAAGACATTGAAAACGATTTCTCTTCTCTTCATATCTCAAAACTACCATTGCATTTGACTGGGGAAAACAAACTTTTCAATATTAATAAAGCACATCCTATGCTATAGCAATAATTTAATAGACTATATACAACGAAAAAGAGGGAAGAGCAAGCAGAACGGTTCACCACCCCTAAATTTTATCTCTGGAAAAACCAAAGGTTTCATGGGGAAGGCAGTTCCTAGGAAAAGTTTTATGCAGGTTGGGGAATGCATTTCCAGAAAATTTTTCAAACCCTTTTACACCCAAAGACTATAGGGAATTTCCTTCGACAGAGGGGATACAATGGGCTGCAGTGGGGTCCACGAATTCTTGTCTGCAATGCAAAGGATGCTCATCCAAAGAAATGTAAGGTTAACATCCCCTGAATACAATAGCGACTTCCCTCTCAGGAGTGGGTATCCCATACCCAACTTTTCCTATCACCTGTTGTAGTATGGGTATAGCAGTACCTTCCAGCAGAGGAGTATTCATCGTGAATATCAAAGTCGCCGTCTGAATCTCTTACAAGGAATGGAGATCGTTTGTTTCCCTAACATTGAGACATAAAGGAACTTTTTTGAGTGAGATTGAAACTTGGAACTTTAATGTCTCTTATTCCATCCAACCCCATTAAATATAACTTTGCCTGAAGATGTTAGCTCGCTTGCAAAATATGTCGAAATACATATACTTTTCCATGGTATTGTATGAAGCATTCCATTTCTGTTTCCTATTGTTAAACTGCCTGCTATAATATTCATCATTTATTAACAAAAATATTTCCTTCATGCAAATGAGGCGGGACTTTCGACTATAACTGCTGTTGCTGGTGACGATTTAGGAGTTCCTATTTAAGGGATTGAAATGTTAATTTTCCACAACTATTCATAGTTAATATTACTCTTATATGACTCATTCGATATTTAATTTAAATGCAAAACAAAAACAGCACTATGTATGTTATTTTTCCGGTTAACATGATTACATGAATTAAATTTAATGATTGTAATGTGCCTTATTATTGTTGTTAAGCAGCTGGATTCACAGATAAAAATATATTTAAACAGTAATGTAATGCCAACTGGTAAATATTAGTTTAAATTAAAATATTTTTCTCAATATCCAAAAATACTATGGCAACATGAGTATTCCGATGCAGAATACCCGCGATTTGGACTCAGTGTGCATTTGAAGTTTCTATAAACAATCATAACTGGAGTCACAAATAAGATATCGGGATGAAACTTTCACTAAAAACTTATTATATACTTACTTACACTGCATACATTAATTTTGTGGTGATAACTATAGCAGAACATAATTTAGACATTGACTACTTTTTTCACGACATAGACTAAATAATTTGTGTTCCACTAAGATAAAAATATTTTTATCTTTCTAACGCATTAACATATTCAAAAAAAGTAACAATGTGGGAAAGCTAAGAAAATGAAAAACTTACTGAAGTACTTGAAGAAGTACTTAAAATACTTCATTAGCGAAAATCTAATGAAGTATTTTAAAAATATTAACTATCAGCACTAAAGAAGAATTCTTCAGGGATTAATTGTTCGTTACATTGGCGTATATTTTATTTAAGTCAATTTTCATTTAACACAAAAAGTGAAATTTGGCGACCACGCTTCTCCATCGAGAAGAGTAATATGGGCCGAGCACAGATCAAGACCCAGTGGCTCTAGTATAACAACATAGTGTCTTCTCTTATCAACCTTGCATCAAACCTGGGGCAATTAGGGATAACATTTTTGCGACATACTGAGGATAAAAACACATTCTAACGACTTAGTGTCAAAACTGGGGACTCTACGCAAAACAATTGCCGAAAAGTCCTGGGTTTTGACAAAAAGGAAAAATGCAGACATCCATCCTAGGCATCATGGGTTCAATTCTAGGACACCCCAAAAACGGTACTTTTCCCATTTAAATGCAGTAAGCGCATTTCAAAAATTTGTTTAGCATAATTTTAATTAAGATAGAACGTTGAAATTTACGGAGCCTTTATAAGGTGTAGCTATCTTCAGTATGGCACAGCAACTTTTGCCCTAGTGGCCCCAGGTTTTATGCTAGGTCAATTCGTAAGGCAAAATTTTCAAAAATTAATTTTGGGTATTTTCCATTAAGATAGAACGTTAAAATTCACTACATCGACAAAAGATATACATATCTAACATATGCCATAAAGGATTTTGTACTGGTGGTCTAAGGTTCAATGCTATGGCAATTCGTATGTCCGAAGTTTAAGAATTCGTTTAGGGTATTTTGCAATGAGATAGAAAGTTGTAATTCACGGTGTTGTTAGAAAAAATAGATCTCTATTGTATACCATAAAGATTTTTCCCTAACGACCTAGGTTCAATGCCAGGACGATTCGTATGACAAATTTTCAAAAATTCATTAGGGTATTTCCTGATAAGAGAGAACGTTGAAATTTACGACAATAATAGAAGATATACATTTCTACCTTATGCCAGAAAGATTTTTGTCCTAGTGGACCCAGGTTCAATGCTAGGACTATTCGTATGGATGTATTTTCAAGAATTCATTTAGGGTATTACAGTTGGTGGATGGACGCCAGTGTATGGCAGGCAGAGTGTTGCAAATGGTGTATAATGCCTTAGTTAATCTATCTTACATTAAGATTGTTAATGCCTTAGTTAATCTATATTACATGTCTCTGTTCCATTGGTCCCTTGGTCTTCTTGGTCTCTTCACGTCTCTTGGTATTCAGTTCAGAACTGCTGATGTCCATCGGTTGTCATTTCTCCTTGCAACATGGCCTGCCCACATCCATTTCAGTGATCATACCTTATCAATGTCTGTCACTCCTGTTATCTTCCTAACCCAGGTGTTGCGTTTCCTATCTCTTCTTGTGATTCCAAAAGTGAATAAGTGGAGTGCCACTGGCGGCAAAATGTAACAGGGGTCACAAAATCCGAAAACCCAAAAATGGGATAGTCAAGCCTTATGCGCGTTTCACACTCAAGGAGTACATCTTCAGAGGCGAGAAAAGTGACAGTCACTTTTCGGATTTTGTGACCCCTGTTGTGATTCCAAGCATACATCGTTCCATACTTCTTTGTGTAGTCTGAAGTCGCTGGGTTATTGCTGCGTTTAAGACCCATGTTTCACTTCCATATGTCAAAACTGGTAGATTGCATTGGTTGAAGACCTTTCTCTTCAAGACCATTGGCATTTTTGACTTCAGAATATGGTTGTTCCTTCGGAAAGCAGTCCATTCTAGTTTTATTCTTCGATTCACTTCATTGATCCTGTTTTTCTCTCCTGTCGTAACTAGATGTCCTAGGTACGTGTACTCTGAACAAACATCAAGGGGTACTTCTTGTAGTAAGAGTAGTTACCTTAGTTTTCGATAAGTTTATCCTGAGTCCTATTTTCTGCCCAACTGAGTTCAGTTCTTGAAGTCTTGATGCTATATCTTCACCGTTGGTTGCAAAGAGTACTATATCATCTGCGAAACGCAAATGACTGATGTGCTCTCCATTGATCCGTAGGTCATTTTCCTCCCAGTCTATGATTTTAAAAACTTCTTCCAAAAAAAAAAGAAATTGTAAAAAGAATTGGTGAAAGGCAGTCGCCTTGTCTCACTCTCTTCTCAATCCGGAATTCCTCTGTTTCTACGTGCAGCATTACAGAGGCTGTAGCGTCCTTGTAGATGCTGCGTAAAAGTTGGATGTACTTGGCATCTATCCCTTGTTTTACCAGTGCTTCAAGTGTGGAGGAGGTACTTACCGAGTCAAAGGCCTGGGCATAGTCTACGAAGCAGAGTACTAGTGGCATCTCGTATTCATTCATTCTGCTGATAATTTCTTACAGCGTGTGGATGTGGTCCATAGTGCTGAATTCCTTGCATAATCCAGCTTGTTCACTGGGCTGGGCAGCTGCCAGGGACGTTTTCAGACGTGCTGCTAGTACTCTCATGAATGTTTTGTAAATAACAGGAAAGAGGCTGATGGGGCGGTAGTTCTTCAAATCGTCCTTGCTTCCTTTCTTGTGCAAAAGGACAATCTTTGCATGGTTCCATTCCTTCGGAATTCTCCCTTGTCTAAGGCAATTAGGGAATAACTGTGCTAGGACAGGAGAAATTTCTGTAACAACAAGTTTCAGATATCCTGCTAAAACTCCATCTACTCCTCCTGCCTTTCCATTCTTCATCTTCTTGATGGCCTCTGTTACTTCTGGGAGAATCGCAGCCAGAACTTTGGTCCGCTACGATATGGTCCCATGACAATTTGGTCCCGCTACGATTTGGTCAGCGGCGGCTGGGTGCTACGATGATTTAGTAACGACACGCGATAAATTTTTTGTTGTGCAAGGCTGAGATTTCTCATAATTAATTGTTATTGTTGTTTCTGGATAGAATTCAATAGTTTTGTTAGTATTTAACCTTTTGTTAAACAATAATTGGAAGTATGCCTTACTTGAATCGGAGCGTGTAATAGGGGAGGAAAACAGTTATCAACCAAATTCCGGGTGCCCGGGAGAATAGAGGGGGGATTTTCTGCCTTTCGTGTTTCTTCTTGGTTTTCTTCTTCAACATTTTCTGTCTTCTTGTATAAGTTGGTGAAGTATTCTGTTAATGTCCTCAGTATTGCTTGTCTATTGGAAGTTGTTGTGCCATCTTTTTTCTGGATGAACAAGATTTGTTTCTTTCCCATTGCTAGGTGTCATCTGACCCTCTTCATACTATTGTTGTTATCTATAGCTTCTTGTACAATTCTTTGTACAAGTACTTGTACTCTCGTTCAAATTCCTTAGATCTTCCTTCATCGCCACTCTCATAGACTTGCATAGCACAACATATTCGATATTCTCCTTTGGCAAGTCTGAGTGCTTCAGTTGCTTTCGCTGTTTCATCATTTTCTTGGTTCTGTTGCTGAACTTTTCCTTTGGTCTTTTTGGTGTGCTTGCTACTTCTTCTGCCACTGCCTTCACGACTTCCATTACTCTGGCTTCAAGTTCTGCTTCTTGAAGTGCTGAAAACCTATTTCTAAGTTCCAGCTGGAACTCTTTCCTATTTTCTTCTAATTTTGTAATACTTACCTCCTGTTTCCTGCTTGAGACCAACTTCTTTCGCTCCATTCTGATGTTAATCTTCATTCTGCATCTAACTATCCTATGGTCACTGCCGGTATTGAAGTTGTGTAGTACTTCACAATTAGTAACTGGGTAGAGTTTGTTAACCAATATGTAGTCTATTTTGTTTTTTACTCCATTAGGACCTCTCCAAGTCCACTTCCTTGTAGGATTCTTCTTGAAATTTGTATTCGTTATGTACATATTGGTGCACTCTGCAAACTACCAGGTTGTAACCTTGTTCATTTCTCTGTCCTAGTCCATGTTTTTCTATGACAGCAGCTTTATGTTTACCTACACGATTGTTGAAATCGCCCATGATGATTTTATAATAGTGATCTTCCTTGTCATGTTCCTTGCCGAGAGTCTGGTAGAAATTTTCAATTTCCTCTTCGCTGCTTGCTGCTGTTAATCCTGATTCTGTGTCGTTTAGAGTAATGCTTATTTATCCTTATGATTAGCTTACATATTGTCAGATACACTTTCTATTTTCTCCACATTATTTTTCCATTTCTTGTTAATCAAGAAACCAACTCCTCTGAGTCTTCCATCTTTCATTCCCCTAAAATAGAAAATCAGCTCTTCCTTGAGTGTAACCAGTTCTTCTGAATTTCTTCTTATTATTTTTCTGCTTCATTGAGTAGCTCCAAAAGTCGATCTTCGCTCTTTAAGCAGTGGCAGTTATAGGTTGCGAAGTGTAGGGGGTTATTTCTTTTCTTCATGATGGACCTCTGTAATGCCACCACCTCCCGGACATCCGAATGGGTGATGCTTTTACGTCTGGATAAATTTCCATTACAGAAGCTCATCATGATAAATTGTAATTGCGCCTGGAGGGTATAAGACAGTGGTTCACCACTCTGTCTCACTGCCAGTTGGTGAATGAATGAGTGCCACTCTCACCATTTGGCCTGAGATATTGTTGAAGCCTTCTTAGCATGGTTGAACCTGAGCTATACATCGCCTCCAACCTCCGTTAACACCCCTCTGCCCATAGAGTGATTAGTTACTATTTATCTCCCGAAACTATTTCCCAATCAATACTTACAGAAACTTATATTGTGAGCAGTAAATTAAATAGTAAGGCTTATAACGTTACCACAGATACACAGTGATACTTTGGGGCCATAATTTATAGCCTTTCTTAATGGAAACTATAAAATCGAGAGAGGGCCATTAGGGCACCTAAATAAGCATCAATGTTGTTTCAAAAGCATATCTTTCAAAGCTGAACCATTTTACCTGATAGATTTACTTAAAATGGAATTTTGATATCCCGGCACCCCTAAAACATATATAAATAACTAAGAAGCCTTCAAAATTCACTTGGACCACAAGTAAACATTCAGGTTGCCAATGAAATATTGAGCATATCAGATTACTTGCTCCAAATTTCCCTATGCTTTGTAATTAAAGAGCATTTCGAGGAAGAGAGAGTCAAAAGTAAGGCTTCTTTATTCACACTAATTTTTGCAATGTCAATACATATACTAAAGATTGCTTTCCTCATCATACCATGTTTTTTGTGTATAAGTAGACTGTTTAAATCAGTCCAGTGGTTCACCTCAGAGTAATTCCCACAGAAAAGAGGAAGCGCCCTGGCTTGGAACCAATAGCTATATTACTTGATAAAGTTGTCCATTACGTTTTGTTATTTCTGCTTTTGAATATTCCTTTAGTTTCAAGAATAATTCATTTCAGAAACTGCATCAAATCAAAAATGTGCAACTTCATCGTGTCGCCCACCGCTAACAATGAAAAAACTGACAACCTGCCAACGTCAAATAGTAATCGCATTTCAACCGTCGCAAAGGTTGAGAGGATTGAGGATAGTTGAGCCTAGGATCATTTTGGGAGTGGTCTCTTCAGTACACAGTAGAGAATCACTTCCTATACTTGCAGTTTAAATTTCAATTCCCTAGTATAACGGAAAGTGCCTGAAAAAATTTTCAAAAAAACCATGCAATGCATCCTTATGGGAAAAATGCTGTTTTTGGGGCCCTTAGGTTCGAACCAATTACACCTAGAATCGATATGTTCCGCAATGACAAACTCAGGGTCTTTACGTAAAAAAATCGCCGGGTAGGTTAGGCTTTCTGTTTAGCTATATATATATATATATACATACATATACATATATATATTATTTTTTTTCAAGCACACCACATCAGAAAGTAATTTGCTAATGAAAAAAATCAGCAGTGAGTTCAAACCATACCCCCATTAGGTGTCCTTCGACCAGGTTCATTGGAATGACACTCTGACTCTCCAAGTAAACTAGCTGTCCATTTGGTCAAGTATGTATCCCTCTCTTTAGCTAGCCTCATCACATGAGAAGCAAGCAGTTCTGGCATTGCACCTTCATTTCCTTGTATGCTCACAGTTTCTCCCCAATCTTGAGTTAAAACTAACTGCTGGCTGTTTGTTACCTAAAATGAATCCAAAGAAATGTAATAGAATATGAAGCAGTTTTAATTAACAACAACAAGAAATTAAGAACTCTATATTTAGTATATGACCATCAAATCAATTAAGCAGTTTATTAAATAAGGTTTAATGGTATGAGTATCCTTAAATATTTTTTGGTCAATATAATATCATTGTATGAATGATTTCACTACATACTGATGAGCTCTATATTCCGAATATAATAGATTTATTACATAACTAACTTGTTTAATGCATTCTACAATAGAATGCTGACAATTCAATGGGAGTTGCTTTATATCTTCGATAAAGGCTTCCTTAGATGGGCCTTGAACGGCGGCACCCAGAAGAAGAAGTAACATAAGCTGCATAGCAGCTAGAGATGATTCTTTGCTTCCGTCATCTTCTCCTGCTAGAGCCACTGGATCTGGACACACGAGGATGGTTTGGAAAAGTTGGTTCTAAAAGAATCGTTTAAGATAATTAGTTTTCGGTACCCTTTCGCACTTGTGTAGATTTTTAAATTAATTTTTGCACTTGAATGGTTATTCCTACTTCATTTATAGTACTATGAGAAAGATAACTTTAAAAAATTATTCGTAAATTTAATTAAACAAACCTCATAAATTGAGCGAACATTTCGAACATTTACAGCCATATTACGTATCTTGATAACAGGATCTTTATAACTTGGAAGTACCACTCCTTTATGTTCTGGTTCAGGTTGTCTGCAGGGGAAAAGGTAGATTATTGTAATTTTCCAATGTAATCATAACACTAAATTTAACACTCATGAGCTTAAAATTCTCTCACATTAATAAGATGACCTCGTTAATCAGAACTCCATCAGTTAAATCTTCGTAACAACACAGCCTTTCAGGACTGCTAAGACACGACTGGAACTAAACATTTAATTTGTGATAAATTATCCTCTATTTTTCATGTAATATGATGTGGATTTATAAACTTACCCATGTTACCAGAGGTCCTTCCATGAATTCGTCCACCTCTGCGGACGAATTCATGGTTTTATCTTCCGATTTTTTTGAAGCCATTCACATCAAAGTAAACATCTAATAGCAAGGTTATAGAAATATTCTCACCAAAGCTCATCACGACGAATCATACACCTTTCAAAAAGTAAACAATACAATCACACGCATTTCCTAGGTGTGCTACTAAACCACCATAGCAAACATTATCTCATAAATAAACAAAGGAGACCACAAACCATTGATTGAACCTGTCTATGATCTCAACAAAAACAAACATTTCTATTGAAAAAATAACATTCCAAAACGAGCAATAAAAGAATACGTACTTGATTAAAATATGTTTTGGTGAGAAAGATGGATCGAATTTTCATAACTACTAAAAGTAGAACATAAATACGCCAACTAACACAAATGTTACACTTATGAACTTTCCCTAAGTTCACACAGATTCCTCGCAAAGAACCAAAATATATCGAACCATCGAAATCGTAACTCGATACGGTCAAGTTGCAATGAGTGTGAGGCGTGGGAGGGCAGCCGTATACAGGGATCACAGAATTACAGCATGTGGAAATTAACCCTGAGCTCGTCTCATTCGAAGCTAGTTTATATTAATTCAATTTTGGTAATTACATTAGCCAATATTAACAGTAAATGAGCGATATTGGACTATAATGTCATGCCGGAGCTTCTCTCAATCTGTGGTGTTCTTTTGCTACAATACTTAACAGATATGGTCGTGTAAACCCACATCCTCTGCTTAAATCTCTGAGTGAAAAGTTATGTGTTTGAATAAATTATTATGTTCAAGGCCCAGTATTTTTCTTTTCCAAACTATTTTTGTAAGTTATTAACACCTCTGAGAAATTGGCAGTGTTACCAAATCTTTAGCAATTATACCCTCTGTACACATTTACAATAGTCCATTTTCTACATAGTTCAATACTACATCCAACGTGAATGGAATTCTTACACCTTCAGTATTTATTTCTTACACTTGATCTAATTTTTCAACAGTTGGTACGCAAATAACCTACTCTAAATTTCCATAGACACGGTTTTTTAAGGCATTACTTTAAACCTTACCAAAAGATTATAATTAATTTTGAATGAACGTTTTATATCTTGAACGTACCGTGCCACTACGCGACTCTTATGTGTTAGCTGCAGAATTGCTTGCGCTTTCAACAAACGTTTAATTGTCTCAAACTTTAACTGATATAGCTTCCAGTTTTCGCTCCACGATAAAGCTCCCTAATATAATGTATATTTTATGTAATACACAAGATTATTAACATTCAGATATCACATGGCTCACCTATTGAGTTTTTGTCCTAAGGATGGTGTAAAATTGGCTAATAAAGAATTGACAGAGAAAACCGATAAGTGATACGGATTACCATTGCAATTATAATCGTAGTAAAATATCCAACAGAGTTTGTATCCAAATTAAAATTTGGATTATCTGGGACTGGGTTTGGCTCCACACACTTACTAAGAAAAAAGTTTAGGGTGATTGTGTTATTTTCTTGAAATGCATCATTCCCAATGCCTGAGCGTCGCAAAGCCATCTTCGAAAGCGAGACTGGGTGTAAATTTCCATGGGGACCCCTTCTCCGGTTCCTCAGCCTATGAGATAAGCAATAGTTAATAAATAATCTTATTTGGCAGAACATCATTTCTTATAGATAAACAGCTTGCCCTCTGAAGATTAACGAGGTTTTGCCTCCACGAAATTGAGACCCTCGAACAGGGGGTCCAAAAGGGAGGTGCCGTGAACGCCCGCAACATCCCTCTTGGCCGACCTTGCTACGAATGCTGGAGCCTAAACCTAAATCTCCTTGGTAGAGTACGTCTGCTAACGTATATTTCGTCTTTTCTAGTCGCTGGAACTATATATATAATCAAAATAGTTTCCTAGTTCCTCGTACTTGATTGTAACAATGCCGCTCCTCTTAGTTTTCAGATTAACAACATAATTCTGGGTACAATCAATAAACACTTGGAGGGATGGAATTGTATTTGAGAAAACGAAGTAAAACAGAATTACCTGCTCTCAGATCGAATTTTTCTCAAGATATTTTTTTCACATGAAGCTAGTTATAAAAACGAATTGTTCGAAAATAACGAATTCTACCGCGCTCTATCATATATTGATGTTTGTTTATAGCGAGTTTAGTTTCAATCAATAATAATATTTTAAAACTTGCGTTGCAAATACCTTAAATTAAAATAAATCATAATGGTTTATTTGAATAGTCTGTATAAAAGAATGGTTTCAATATCTTAATGCTTTCAATTTATCTCTCTCATTTTCAATTAATATCATCAATAACACAATCAATTGACAATAAAAAGAAGGCTATGAATAGTTACCTTACGGTCCTTGAATTTATCCTATTTTATTGTGAGTATATGTAATTAATAAACTCTAATTTAGTACTAATAAACTCTAAATAATTCTCTTTTATTGTAAATTTACTTAAAGCTCTCTGCATAAGTGCAAAAAATGTAATGGATGTAGAGACCTTTAGTTTCCGTCAAAAAAGGCAAGCAGTTAACCCATGTTCACAATTTATAAACCCATGTTTTCGGAGGGGAATCTGCATACCGACTGGTGCTACTTCCTTCAGGTAAATTAAAATTTATTTACATAAAAGGAAATATCTGTAGATCCTTCATTCAAAAGACCACTAAGGATAAGAATCCTTTTTTGTGCATCTAACTCTAAATCGAAGGCTTCTTAATGGAGAGAGCTATCAACTGCTTGAATAGTCACTATTTCTAGGTGCACACCTTTATGTGCAATATCACCTATCACGCCTTGGAAAAAACTTTCTTTTTATGAAATGTGATTCTGTTACCCCTACTCTCAACCTTTTAATATTTTTTGATTTTGTTGTGTTGTAATGGATTTTTGTTTATTTCTCAGCCATAAAATTTTGAATCTTCATTGTAATTTTTAAAACATTAATTTGTTCATGATTATATCAAACATATAAGCGCATCACTGTGGTAATATTTTGGTCTCTACTTTTACAAATGAGGTTCTAGGTCAGTGGAGGGGAACCAACCTTGCATAGAGTCTTTTCCTTTTTCCCCTAAGTTACTAAAGACATTAAGCATGTACACCTTTTTATCTGATCTTTGTTCTGATTGCTAGGTCTATAAAATATTGATAATACATAGTGTACATTTTTATGGGTCACTTGGCATTCAAAGGTTAAAAATAAGATAATAAAATAAATATATAAGCTCTGGAATAATCTGCTAAAAGCATAGTATATAAAAGATTATAACATTTTCTTCTTTGGAGGGAAAAGAAAGTATTCTTCAAGACTACTGTTTGTTGAATATGTTTTCCATAACTTTTACAATTTTCATAATTTTTCCCAGTGATATTTGCTTTAGTTTGATTAATAAATTTTTGCTTTACATATTAAACTGTATTTTATTTCAAAATGCAATATTTTCTAAAAGTTAAGAAGACCTTATTTCTGGGCTGTTTCTTTTTCTTCTAATTAGGACCAATAACCCAATTGCTTGTCAGTATTTTAGGGGAAAACTTATTAACACAAAATTGTATAGTTGATTCCATTTTAACACTGGTGTAAAAGTAATTATGTTAAATTCCCTTACCACAGCTGGTTATAAAATGGGACACCATACCCAATGTTGTTTTTTTCCATGCCCTGCCTAATAAAGAGAGCTTTAATACATACATGATTAAGTAAAAAAGGGATTAAACTTTGTAATTTTCCATATATACATGATTGTTAGAGTAACCTAATAAAATAGCCAAATAAAATTTAACATCAAGATGTAGAAAATTGTCAGTTTATTGTCATACTGCTTTCAAACTCAGAAGAATGTCATAAACCTTGATTTTGGATATACAGTCTGAAATACTTTAAGATTCCTACGTATAACCCTGAAAAATTATTTTTCATACCTTTTATATTATCATCTTAGGATAGATTTTATGCTAATAATGTTTTAGAGAAAAGCAAAATTATTTTCAACTAAGAAAGGTAGTTATTACACCAGAAAATAGAAAGTGGAGTTCCCCACCAAACAGCCTATATTGAATTTTATGAATGCAACATTTGAACTTCATAATCACATAAAAATTCCTATTTAACCCCAAGAGTGAGTTATGTGTTCCCCTTTGGTGAAATTGGTCCCAGGTTCAATTCCTGGCTGGAGCTCATGTTGCATAATTACCTCAGCTGTTGAAACATATTCATAAAAATTTTTTAAGATTCTGATAAATTTTTCCCTCCAAACTTGCTCATTATATATAATGTTTGTGTAAGGTTAGGTTATCATAAGTTTTCATTAATTGTTAAAACAAAAATGATGAGAGTAGGAAGTCACAAAGTGAGATATTGCGTAAGTTTGGATTGCTGGAGTTCACCTTTTATAAGACCACAAAAACAAAAATTCCATAAAGTCACATTGCTTTGAGGGTCATGGAAATGGTAAGTAGAACTGAGCTGTTGAATTTCCTAATATTGAAAAGTGCCTGGTGAAACAGATTAAACAAACCCTCCATAGAAACATTCCCATACATTGAGAAACTGGATAAATGACAAATTTCTATACTAGAGAAAAATTTGGCTGGTACCTGGTATCCACATTCAACTGTATTTGAAAACTACTCTGCCTCAGGCCATAGTGGCAGAGTGGTTGGTGTGCTAGTGCTCCACACCAAAGTCCTGACTAGTTGGATTTTTCTGGTTAGTGAATGTTTGTGTACATAATAATTATTAAAATCAATGTAATTGGGGTCCCCTTGTTTCCATTATAAAAAATAATAGTAACAATAATATAAAATTTAAGAAAATATTTTTACCTAAGAGAGAAAGAGTCTCCAATGTATAAAGTCTTAATACAAATAGACAGTTCACCTCTAAAGCTTCACAAAAGAAATCTATTGATATAAAAAAATGAAGCTAGAGACATAGGGAACCAAAACACTACACAACACACATGCTTACCATCTTTTGCAACCACATGTTGACAAAATTGCTTCAAACAAATGGTTAACAACAAATTTCTTCAGAAACACAAGGTTTTATGATTGCTATTAAAGACAGAGTAATTAAAACAAAAAATTACCTGAAGTTCATTATCAAGGAGCCAAATGTGATTGACAAATATTGAAAGTGTAATACTCAGTCAGAAAGAATAGGACACATCAGAAGTGGATGCAATGAACTGGTGAGTGTGGAATACACATAAAGACAAGATAACATATACAAAGAAATACATCTCAAACTGCTATAAAAGTACAATGTATCTCTTAAACACAAACTATGGTTCCAAATGACACCACTGTACTAGAAAATGATTCAGCCAATATACTACAATAACCAACCAATAGATATAACTCTTCATATAAAACAAGAAAAATTGACATATCTAACAGACATCTCCATTCCAAAGACAGGAAATATATACACAAAACATAAGGAAAAACTACAGAAATTTATACCCCTGGCTGAAGAGATAAAAGAAGTTTGGTAACTAAAATCTGTCAAAATTGCCCCAATAATAATTTCAGCAACTGGTATAATACCTAAAAATCACGCAAAATCTGGAAACAATCGGAATAGAACAAATTATCGTTCAGCTACTAAAAAATAATTTGATGATGATGAAACTATTATTACTAGTACTTGCTCCATGATGAGAACATTTTAAAATTACTATTAAAAATAATAGATGCGCCTAATCCTTTTGGTGCTTCACATTCGAGTTAGGTGAATGTTTTCCAGCCTCTGTGCTGAGAAGCACCAAATAATGATAATAATTTCTTCTAACTTCTATTCTTCTAATATCATATTACTCATAAAAAATTCTTAACCCTTTCGTTTTTCTTATTACTTTTATAGATGTGAATGTCATTCGAATTTATACAAAGGTGAGAAATGTAAATATGAGGTAAAGCATTGTGAATCTTCTCCTTGTGAGAATGGTGGCACTTGTGAAGAAGCTCAAGGAACATATCTTTGTGACTGTCCTCCATCATATCAGGGAATCAACTGTGAAATAGGTAAAGATAGAACAGCACTTTTGTTGTTTTCATCGGTCAATTAGCAGTTATTATGCACTCCTTGAAACTACCTCATCCTATGCATAGTGTCTTAATAGACACAAGTATAGCATGAGATATCTTAATAGAAACTAGCATATTTGTGTATCCAATTCAATCTGTTTTTCATAGCCATCTCTCATTCTCCCTCTGCCAATATTCTATCACAATTCTTTCAAATACTCAATTTACTCAAATTCTCAATGTCCCAAAAGTCTCAAAATGCACTATATCAGCCTACTTTTTCTATTAGTCTAAAGTGACCATAAAGATCTCTCTCCAATTTGGTCCTGCCCTTATTCAAATTTTTCTCCTCCTCTACACCTGTCTTCATCCAACAGTACATATTAGAAGCTTTAATTCAGCTCTCAGATAGCCAAGCGGGTATTGTATTCACCTTTGGTGAAAGTTCTGGGTTCAATTCCCAGAGGAGATCCCCCATGTATGATATGACCTCAGTTGTCAAAGTATTTTAACAATGATACTACTAGTTTCTATTCTCACTCCAAACAATAAACATTAGAAATCCATCTCTAAAATGCAAATCTATATCTATTATTCATTGATTGCTATGTTTTGTTCAAGCATGCCAAGTTCTGTAATATAATGAATGTGAAAATCTCTGAGGCTAGTAAATAAAATAAATAAATTTATCTGTAAATATTACAAAAATTTTTGTTGTGGCCCAAGATGTAATTGTGTTACATCTTATGTTTTCAATATAAGCCATCAATATTGTGGATATTTTTTGCCTCTAATTATATAATTATCTTATAGTAATAGAAAATAAGTTACCAAATAATGCATAGTTATATTATACTCATACCTAGATCTTTTGTGATGGTAAGATTATGAAAGGTAAGAATTAAAGATGGAAATGAGAGTACATATTAGGAGTGATTTATGATTAATCAAAGCAAGGTATAAAATCTCATGTATAAGCTTAGGTCAGCACAAACAATCATATTTCACTGTTATCAAAGTTTAGTTCAAAATTGCATTATATAAATGTAACTATATGAAGCATTTCTATTTGCATGCAATACATAGAAAATGTTATCATAATTATTCCATGAAATATGCAGACCCAAAGATATAAAGAATTTACAAATTAAAAAATTATTTACAAATCAATACCTGGCTGACTTTAAAGACTTAGGAATTGCAAAAATTTACAGCTTATTATTAAAAATTCAAATATATCATGAAAAAATATGAATAACATCCTCTTTGGAAATCAAATACTCTGTGATTTTCAATAGTATATTTCTTTCTCAGAAAAGACTGGGGTCAACAGAATCAGTAAACCATTCCTGTTATATGAGGTAGATATTTTGGTGACTTACATTCAGAAATATGTCATAGCATTTGCATCTCTGGGATCAAATTTGAAAATTGATGTTTCTACTGGTGATGGAT
This sequence comes from Ladona fulva, assembly GCA_000376725.2. NCBI lineage: Eukaryota > Metazoa > Arthropoda > Insecta > Odonata > Libellulidae > Ladona > Ladona fulva. The sequence continues at coordinate 84,978 of KZ308899.1, read as the reverse complement.
TTTCATTGACAATCCAAGGGAAACACTTTACTAAGGTGGTCAGTGTTAAGGAATGGCTGAAGAGTAAAAATATCCATGGAAGATTGAAGAATGACAAGGAGAATGGCAAGGATTAAATTATTTACATTAAATTAGAGTAATGAAATTTTTTTGTTATTAATTTTGGGTAAACTTTTAAAATTAAATATCAGTACATTTATTAGTTAAATTTTAGTAATATGTAACAGATAAATATGTAAATAAAATTGAACATTTATATTTATGCATGAAATCAAAGTACTGTTGATTATTACGATCTTTCTGATTTCAGAACTAAGATATGTCTTTCATTTCAACCACATTTATACAAGGAATACATTCACTAAAGTAAGGGTGGATATTTCAAATGACAACCTTCCAGTAATGGAAATGGAGCTACCTTTAGTTGTGCATTCCTTTCTAGGAAAATGTGTTCCTTCAGTCAGTTTGCATTCATGGTATGTTTGGCCATTATGATGTTAAAGCAAAAGTTACTATAAAATTTAAATTTATCTAAAGATAAGGAATTTTTCAGTAATTAATAGCTAAAAAAAGTTCAAACACCTGGGCTCTTAATAACTAAAAAATTGTTCAATTCACCTGTTTCATCTCTTCAGGTGTTAATAAGTCATTCACAAAACATATAAACAGATATAATCTATAAATTATACAAAATTTTAAGTTATGCAAATACATTAACATTTTAACTATTGTGTATTTTCCCTTATTATCAGTGGTCAAGATGTAAAATATAGTACAAAATACCATCTAGACCAAAGAATTTCCATCACATCTAGAGTACACAGAAGTTGCATTGATTCAAAACTGATTTATAAATGGAATTTATTCATTCTAAATCCAGAATTACCTGTACTTCCAGGTTAGTTTCAAATTCCATTACATGACTTCTGTGATAAAACCAATATTATCTTCATGTAATATATTACTATGACAATCACCTTATTGAATGTAATGAAAATCTATATTTATTTTTCTAAATGGAAATTTAAAAAAATATGCTGGATAAGTCAGCTGTTCTAAAGATGAGTCAATTTGTTTAGCAAATACAGTAAAACATTGATCTATCATTCCTACATTTCTCAGATCTATTGTTCATTCACATGCTAAAGCCCATAATGAGTGATATTAAATAATACCACATTCATTGTTCATCAATTTTCATTTTCCTGCATTAATTTTTCAGATATTTTGCCCAAACTAGAAATTTTCCCCCATACTTGCTTTTCAAATTTTTCTTACTTAAGGAGAAAATTTTGAGATAACCATTTTTTTGGAAACACTTTTGATTTCTTCCCCATCCTTAAGGGAGGAATTTATAACTTCTTTTGTAAATAAGACATTTTTTAGGGTTAAACTATGTTACTTCCTTTGGTTCTGTTTCTAGGGCAAGTAATTTTTCCTTTGTTCGGCCAACACCAACAACCTCTGAAATCTTTCAATTCCAGAAAATGGAGCTGTTAGAAATACATCACAATAGTCTTCATTGAAGTACAGGAACAACTTTCAATGAAATTTATGAAATTTAAAGTGGAAAATGTTTGGAGTTGTTCTTTTTATTTGGGCCCTGCTTTGCACTTTAGTTTACTAGCATATTTCACCCTGTTTGGACAAAATCTTTCTTTTTTATTATTTCTGTGTTCAATATATTTAGTACTATTTCTTTTAGTGCTATGCACTTTATAAGATTTCATTATGTTTTTGTGTTAATAATATAAGCTGTGTCCTCATTTCTGAATTTTTATCATTTTCATACATCAATCATCTTTTTCTCTTGATCTCTTCAAAAACAATAGATCAAGGTTCTTCTGTATTTTCTCATTGGAAGTTATATCACATTGATATTTGGAGTGATTCAAAGTAAAAGCTGCACAACCTGATATTTGCTGGAACAATTTCAGAGAAAAAGTGATCAAAAATACCTTATTTGAGGTCTTAATTCCAGATTCACTGTTTTAACCAAGGAGTGTCTGGAAAATAATGCAATTTTTTTTGTGCTGGAACTTAAAATGGCCATAGAGCTATCCGAGCAGTTAGGTTAGGTTGGGAGGACTTTCAGCTTCAAAGTGATGCCTTCGCCAGTCTGCTACGAGCAGTTGGGGCATCAGGATTGCTGTCTCTGCGCACCAATGTTAACCTGTGTCATAAAACATGATGGAATCGTCACTCAAGCAACGTTATGCCATAAAGTTTTGCTCAAAACAGAAAAAATCTCTTGAGGAGACCCACATATTGATTGTGCAAGCTTACAGGGACAGTGCTCTATCATATTCGCAAGTTTCGAGGTGGTTGAAAGCATTTAAGGAAGGCCAGGAAGAGGTGGTCAACAAACCCTGCACTGGATGGCTGTCAACCAGCACAACCAATGACAATTTGGCCTGTGTGCGCAATCTGTTAAATTCTGACCATTGGTTGAGTGTCCAGATGATCGCAGAAACTCTCAACATTCCCAAAACATTTGTACAAGAACTGGTGACTGATAAATTTGACATGAGGAAGGTGTGTGCCAAGCTGGCTCCCAAGCTGTTGACAGACAATCAGAAGAATCACTGGGTGACTATCAAGACTGAAATTCTCAAACGCCCCAACCCCCCTACAGTCTGGACATGGCTCCGGCTGACTTCTTTCTCTTCCTGAGGATCAAGACCATCCTGAATGGAATCCATTTTAGGTTGATTGAAGCCATCCAAGATGCCGTGATGAAGGCCCTTTCTGAGGTCCCCATTGAAGCCTTCCAGGATGCATACCATGCGTGGCAGAGTCGCTGGAGAAAGTGTGTAGATGCCCAAAGGAACTACTTCAAATATTAAACGTTTTTAACGATATCTTCAATAAATATATTGATTTAAAAAATTTGCATTACTTTCCGGACACACCTTGTAGTCAAACAGTTTATTCTTAGAATTCAAAATAGATTACTGCAGATTTGAAATTTTATTTTATTCCTAATTGTGGATCAATTTCAGGAATGAAAAAGACTGTATCTTCTGATTTGCCTGGTAAAATGATTTTTGACCCTTTTACATTAGATGAAGGATTGCATATGGTGCAACTCACAGTGAAAGAAGAGGCAATCAACTCACATTATAATCTTGCAAGGGTTGGTTATAAAATTATTATTACACTGCAAATATTCATACAAATAGTTTACTCCACAAATTTCTGCTGTCTATGGTAAGATATAACATGGTGCCCTCTTTACAAATAAGTCATTGTATTAAGACTGTCAATTGTACTCAATCAGAGTAACTGAAACATTTTCTATTTGATTTTTCAAATCCCTTGCTGCCCATTTAAGAACTGCTGATGTTGATTATCATTTCTTCTGCCACATAGTCTGTACACATCAATTTAAGATATTATATTTTGTGTTTAATCATCTGTCATCATCTCAATACAAGAGCTGTGTTTTCACTGGATTATTGAAGAGTTAACAACAAAACTTTACTTAACATAAGTTAACTTGTACATACTTTCCTCTTCAAGAGCAGGGACATTTTAGACTAAGTTCCTTCCAAAGGTACTCCAGTTGAGTTTTATTCTTCTAATAATTTAATTATCCTTCCAGTCTTTCCTATTGTTACCTGTATTCTCAGGAATGTATACTCTGATCAGATATCCAGACAGATTTTTTTAAGCTGTAGAAGTAATCTGAAGTCAAAGGAATTGTATGTAATTTATATTTGTTTTGGTTATGTTCATCCTGATTCTTATTTATTGCCCAATTTTGTTTAGTTCTGTAAGTCTTGAAGTTATTTGTCTTCAGTGTTAGTTGCAAAAAGACATACATTGTCAGTGAAATACACATTACTGATTTGCATAATATTTACCCTTCTCTTCCTACTTTAGAGCTTTGAAGACTTCTTGAACTCCCGTGAATTGATTAGGGGATAGGCATGCACTATATTTTAATTCTCTTCTTGAGCTTGAAAACATTTGTTTCTCTAGGAAGTGTTATCAAAGCTGCAACAATTTTCATAATGTTATATAAAAGTTTGGTGTATTTTGCATTCATTCTCTTGAGTTTCTAGTGTAACAAAGGTGCTTACTGACAATGAGTTGAAGGCTATCTTGTAATTCTCAAACTAGAGTGCTATTGATATCTTTTGTTCATGGAAATCGCTGTTGATTTTGAAAAAAATCATTTCCAAAAATTGAAATTTATACAGTATGAAGGCAGTATCAATTCAAATCCAAGGTCATAAGAGATAAAATATAATTATCCATTTTGTTGAAAAAAACATAAAATTCCAGATTATGATTATGAAGAGTGTTAAGTCGAGAAATGGTAAATGGGTCTAAAAAATATCTTAGTTAATTAAACAGCAACAAATATGGATTAGTCTCTGCAAGTCAGTAAGTTAATCTTCTGTTAACCATTAATGTTACTTATTGCAATTTTTACAAAGTTTTAAAAACTTATTCCAATTTTTCTATATGATACATTCAATATAACATGTACAATTCAATACAATAAATTACTTTATCAATAGTGTTGGTTTACAATAATCACAAATCCTCCTGTGGCTGTTATTGATGGTGGCTCTCTTCTAACAAGAGGGTGGGATCAAGATTTCACCATAGATGCTTCTTCTTCTTATGATCCAGATATTTCACCAGGAATGCACCCTAATTCTCACTTAAATTTTATTTGGTCATGTTGGAATGAATTATCAGAATCAGCATCTGAGTCATTTTGTAAAGGGAAAACTAAAGATTTACCTCAAAAAGGCTAGTTTCACTTTACAGTTTGATTACAGGATATATTTTTTATTTTACTTGTATTTATTGAATAAAAGTAATGGATTAAACTGTTTTCCTTTCATTTCACCATAGAAAATAAGTTATACATTGAAAGTAGGAGCCTTCAACCTGATAATGTATATGTATTCCAATTGGTTTTAAAGAAGAACTACCTGAATTCCAGCACACTTCAGAAAATTCGCATGGTTGTGGAAAATCCTCCCAAACTAAAACTGGTGTAAGTATTCCAAAATGTTTTCTTTTCGTTTAGCTATGAATTATCCAACTTTCATTTCCTTTCCTTCAGTTATGCTTTCTTATTTCTGAAAAAAGTTCACATTAATCATTCATTGTATTAAGTGGATATAAATAATTTACTTTTTGCCCTTGACACTCACAGATGTCACTTTTCAGTAACTTACCTCACTCAATGTTAGTTTAGTAGTTCACAAGGATAATGCCATGTATTCCAAGTAATACTTTTTGTTAATTATTATTACTATTTGTTTTACTTCATTTTCTCTGTTCTAACTTGTTACCTTATATGTGTTTCATTGCATTGCTCTCAAAGTCACACGGGTTAGAGCTTTATTGCACATGATTTTTGCTTTTATCGGGAAATGGTGATACATCTATTAGAAAGGTTTGTTTCCACTTGCTGAATGGCTCAGGAGTATTGTTCGTGAGCCTTGTTCATCAGAAATCCAAACCCCATCTTTAATATTTACTCTTCAATCAATTTCTTTCTTCCATCTGTTTGGAATAGAGCAACAAATAAAATTTGTAAGATTTTATTACTGAATGTTTAGGTACCAAATATGAAGTTATATTGTTTTAATATTGTTTTCATGATTCATTCACATGACACCATTAAGTGCAAATTATAAGAGATAATTTTAAATAATACTATTAATTCTGATAATTATATTGTTTTAATACTAATAGCTGTATGAAAAATTGTGGGCCTAAAGTATTGTCAAATGAAGCATTCGTTTACAAGATTTCCCGATATTCTTCTGAACACCAAAAAGTTAATATGAGTTATTCTTGGGATATGTTTCCTGGAGTTGATAACCAAAAGAAGATGATTGATTGGCCAAATGAAACTAAGGGTGGAAAGAATGCAGATTCTCTGATTATCTTCCCTAATACTCTTTTACAAGGAGATGAGTATATTTTCAAACTTGTGGGTGAGCAAATACTATCAATTTTTGCATGAATTAGGTATGTTTAAATGAATTTTTTAATATCTTCATGTCAATCACTAAATGATTGTTTAACCTACTACGTAAGAACTAAACTTATTGCTCATTTTGTTTGGAAAGAACTTTCATTTTTTTAACACATTTTGATCAGACATCTATTTCTTAATATGATTAATTCTTATGTTTACTTTCATATTTCACAGGTACAACTGAGAATAACCTTTCATCTGAGCTTGCGTTAAATCTGAAAACTGTGTCGAAACTTAATGATGGAGAATGCAAAGTTGACCCTATTAAAGGAACCTCTTTATTAACAACATTTAAAATAAATTGTTCTGGCTTTGGAGATTTATCTGGGGATAGCACTGTTTTGAATTATTATTTTTACCAGGAATATAAAAGCCACAACATAGAACACTGTAAGGATATTTAACTGAATTAAAGCTCAGTTATGACATTTTAAAAGTAGATTAATCTGTACCCATGTTCTTGTCTTGCACATTGCATCAATATTTACACTTCTAGAGGGGTTATTATTTTACTTCAATGTTTACAGCTTTACTGTTACATTATGATACTCACCCAATTGCTGAGAATTTGAACTTTGTTCCTGGTTTGGCTGCTGACAACTATCAAACAAAGATATTTGTTAAAGTAACTGATTGGTATGGGGAATTTACCTTTTATAATATGACTATAGAGGTAATATTTCAGGTAAACTGTTCAGTAAAATTATTCTTTCATGAATTTGTTTTATAAAATTCTAATGATATTCAAATTAGGTGAGACCTTTGCACAAGGAATGGGATTCAAAAAAAGTCCTGGAAAAGTGTTATGACATTATCAAAAACCCAGAACTTGTGTATTCCATAGATGATGTCTCAGGTGAATTGCTTTCAACAGTCTATGTAGCTATCTAACTTTTAAGAGCAATAGTTATTCAAAACAATATCATTTAAAAAGAAAGACTGTATTTATAGGTACATAACACACTTTTCCCCCCAAATTTTAGGGATTAAATTCTATTTGCATGTTTTATGTGTATGCCACTTTATTATTTTAACTTAATTGAATAAATACAAGCTTATAAGGATCTTAAGCTTTCCGGTTGGATGCTATGTAAAAAGGATTCTTGGGTTTCCACCCAGGTTAGATCAGGTGACATTGCTTTCACCAATGTTTCAATAACTGACTCAATCATTGCCATCACCCAACTCAAAGAGCATTCCCAATTCATACATGTAGGCCAACCCAAAAAATCAGCAGTTGCTGAACACTGCTGGCAACAAAATCATAAGATAAACTTTGAAGGTACTAAACACCTTTGCCACTCAAGGGAATACTGGGATTGGGTTACCAAGGAGGCTATTGAAATCCTCGAATCTACTTGAACTAGTAATGTCCATATGGAGCAAAATTGCTAAAGTATCCTCCAAACAAGAGAAAATGGCTATCATTCTATCTGAAATTGTTAACCTGACATAATGCCACCAATAGTGATCCTAACCTGGAACTGTTTTACATTGCGTAGTAAAATTATTGAACTCCTCGATTTTTTGCATGACCACAGCATTGACATTTGTTGTCTTCAAGAAACAAACCTTTCTCTCACCTCAAAAATTAGTACCCCTGGATATAATTTCATTAGGTTAGATTTAGGTAATAGGAATAGTGTAGGTATTTTAGTTAATAAGAATTTGTCTATGTCTATGTTTTTACCCTGCAAGCCGCCTTTCGGCGTGTGGCAGGGGGTGCACGCACCATAACTCTATTTCCCTAATCGATTATTTTTGCGTATCGTTCACGGAAAGAATGAGTTCTTGAATCTATTCGTTCTGGCATCTATTTCTCTGATATTTCTCTTTATAGGTGACTGGAATTCCAAACATTCTCTATAGGGATCAAAGACCAGCAACAAAAATGGGCAAATTCTAGAAAAATTCATTACCCAACATCCCCTATCCTTCATCTCCCCTTTCTCTCCCACTAGAAGAACCTCCAGAAATTCCGACCTGCTTGATTTTATTATCTCTAAAAACTTTTCCAATACCTCAGAACCCCTCGTTCTTAATGAACTCTCATCTGATCACCTACCTTTAATCTTTTCCATTCAAGACAACCTCTCTCCTCCTACTTTGCAAAATCACCCTACTTCTATAAATTGGGCCAAATTCACTGACTTCATCATCAACAAAATAGATCTGTATCCAACAATTGAGTCTCCTTTCACCCCAGAAATGATTGACAGCCACCTCAAACTACTAAACAATCTTCTGTTTGCTGCAAAAAATGATGCTTCATATCCTTCTCCCCACATTAACCCCTTTTTCCTCTCCCTTCCTCCTGAAATTAAAGACCTAATCACCTTACGGAACAAGCTATGTAGACAATTTGTTCCGTTTAAAGATCCCCAAGATAAAATTTCACTTAAACAAATCAGCAAAGACATTTCCCTCAAAATCCATCAACTTTGCAATTCAAGATGGGAATCTTTTCTATCAGATCTTACCTTCACCAGCAGCCCCTCCAACCTTTAGAAACTTTCCAAAAACCTCACCAAACCTACCCCAAGAAATAAACCCATCTTTCACAATAACCAGTATCACTTCGACCCTTCTGTGAAATGCAACCTTTTTGTTAATTATCTAGCCGAAATAATGTCCAACTCCTATGCCCCAAACCCAGAAGTTCAATTCACAAAAAATGTTCTTCTTAAGCTTGTCAATGACTCCAATTTTTCAGTTAACCCATCTCAAGTCATCAACATAATCAAATCATTGAATCCCCACAAAGCCCAAGGGCATGACGAATTTAGTAATAAAATTCTTAAAATTCTAATTAACATCCCCCATTCATTAGCCAAATCACCAACATATTCAACACATGTCTTGCTATATCATACTTCCCCAGAAACTGGAAGTTAGGCACTATCTCATTGATTCCCAAACCAGGTAAGGACCCATTAGTAGTCTCAAACTATAGACCCATCACTCTTCTCTCCTCCCTCTCAAAAGTTTTTGAATCCACCATCCTATCTTTCTTGCAAAACCACACATCCCTTAATATTATTTTAATCAATGAACAAATGGGATTCGGGGAGGAGTTAGCAACCACCCACCAAATTCTACGAATAGTTGAAACAATCACCCATGGTTCTTATAATGGCAGGAAAACTACCGGAATGGTTTTCTTCGACTTTGAGAAAGCTTTTGATAAGATTTTACATGATGCTCTTATCTTTAAACTAGTTGAACTTAAATCCCAACCCCTCTTTGCAAACTAATTCAAAATTTCCTTTCAGACTGCAAAAACAGGGTCAAAGTAGATTATCATTATTCAGAATTTAAACCAATTTTTTTCCGGTGTCCCTCAAGGCAGTAAACTCAGCCCCTTTCTTTCCAACATCTACATCAATGACCTATGACCCAAAATCTAACAATATATCATTGTACCTCTATGCCGATGATCTTACGATATCTGCTACGTTTTTTTCCCCTGATGTAGCTAGCAACAAACTTAATAAATACTCTGCAGAATTACAACACTGGTGTCAGGAGTGGAGATTGAACACTCTAATTTTTCTCGATTATACTTATATTATGTAATTGTTTGAATACCATACTTGTAGTTGCATGATTTGGAGGGAGAAAAATAAAAATAATAAATAAATAAAAAAGAAAAAATTAAAAACTTTTAAAATAAATAATATAGAATGAAAGAATAATAAAAAAATTCCAAATCACATCTTATTTTATCTTATCTACTAACTCATGTATTGCCTTCTAATTTGCAAACATTGTCAACCATCATAAGTAAACAGACATTGTAAATTGTAAATAGGATCCAATAATACGGCCTTAACTTGGTGGTAGTTTTCCACAATGAAAATAATAATAGGAAAACACTTGTACACTTTACCACAAGGTTGTTTATTGTAGAAACCATGGTTGTGTAATAAACAACCTTGTGGTAAAGTGTACAAGTGTTTTCCTATTATTATTTTCATTAATAATTGTATATATCGCAGCAATAGCACAGCACACACCCCAACCACAATGGTGTAAAAAGTGTACTAATGACACGTTAAAAACTCCTAAAAGCTGTAAAAACCAGTGGAGCAAGAACTCCGTCCCAGTATAAAACCTAATCTCCACTATATTCTTCAATTGTAAATATGTTAAAAAAAAATTGTAAATATCTACCTATACCTTAGCATTATTTTAAATGTAGATTATAGATTTGCTTAGCATTGGTATTAGTACATTAGAACATAGCATGTAAGTAATCCTCCAGGAGAACTAATTCCCAAATTAAAATATGTAGGTACAGCTTGCCTATAATAATGGATGATTTGTAAATGCACAGATATGCCAAGACACTTACGTTACCAGTCTTACCGACCAACTGCCACACCCTGAAAAGGCAATGCCTAAAGTAGGGGTTGTAGGATTATTTTATATTGTAAAATATGCCAAAAAGATAATAAAAATTTTACAAAGCAAAAAAATGTTCATGGTATCTCAGCCCTGAGGAAGATGACTGAGTCAGTCATCAAAATGTTGGCGACATTAATGTCACCTGATGTTACCTGGGTGGAAACCCAAAAATCCTTCTTACAAATATAAGCTTATTTATCATTTCATACCATTTCAATATTTAAAATTAAATCTACTTTAAAAGATTTATAATTGCTATAATAGGTATTGCTGAATTTGCATTTTGAGTTACCTAGTAAGTTTGGAGCTCTAATCCTTTTTCATTAAATTTAATTTCTTTACCAAAATTTCCCTCTTAATTTGTGGTACACATCAATTTCCAATCTGCAGTATATATTGATAAACATACTAATCAATTATATTATCTAAAGAGTTTGAATATTCAATAACACTTGAATTTGCTTAGAACTCTTATTTTCTGAGACAAAGTTAATGGTAGTTTTTTAACAGTTCATAACTGTTATCTTGCATCACTCTGAGGCTACAGATCACAAATGTGCAATATCTGGCTTATGATAAATCTTCGAAATTTATTATAAATTCTACATCATATTGATCCATGTTTACAGCTTTTTATGTTTGGATGGCTTATAAAGTTCAGCTCATTTTTACAATGTACATAATGTTAAAACTTAAATAAAACACTCGAGGTCATCTTTTTTTTTAAACTTACCTATTTTTACTGACCTACTCATTCATATTTGACTTTTAGAATCTTATTTTAAAAAAATGAAATTATAATATGGAATGACCTTGTCAATATTATTTACTGAGTTTAAATTTTTTAAATAGCAAATTTTTCAAATATCTAGAATATGATGATGATTTTCTAGCATTTATTTTCCAGTTTATGACTTAAAGATGCTTAATTATATTCATAGGGTAGTTAATGCCTTGTGGATATTTTCATAATTCATCAGGTTGTCCATGAAGTTATAAACATGTCTTAAAAATTTTTGATTTTTACAAAATTATATTACCATAAGTTTCAGTCTTTTATCAAAAAAGATACCTTTAAATCTTATCTCAAAACATCTCCTTCCTTTTTTTGAAGTATTAATTACAGTAAAAAATACGCAATTATGATTAAAGCTTTAAAATTTAATTTTATATTATACTTAAACTGTGACTATATTATGCATCTGGAATAAGTGTTAGAAATTTTAAATGAATGTATTTATTGCACATATGCATTTTTTGCTTGCATCAGGAAGTCTGCAGAATATCTCTGCCTTTACAAATATATTACCTGAGTTGCAGGAACTTAAAAATGAGACAAAAAAGTTACGGATGAAAATGAGAGAGATTTTCATTCAATCTCTATGTAAAGTATGTTGAAATCATTTTATACAGTCATAACAGATTTTAAAATATTGATGAAATGTGAATGGAAAATCATTTCAATGACTTAAAATTCTTTGCAGATAAATGTATATGATATTTCTATTGCACAGCAACTTTCTCTAGTTTTTTTAAATATTCTTTCTCCATGGGAGGGAGAAAAAGTCTCAACAGGATCTAATGGTGCTGCAATATATGGTCCCTTTAGTGCAGAAACTGTAAACTTTGGTGGTTTTTTAATGAAGAGACTCTCTAATCAACTCTACTTAAGATCTTCCATTGTGCGAGGTCTTAAAGTTTCTGAAATCTCCAGAACCACTTCTTTGCATATGGCTGAGTTAGTTTCTGTTTTCTTTGGAAGTACATCATTATTATTTTTTGAAATTTTTAATTGTGTATTGTTATTTGATTATAAGTATATTTCCTTTAATCCAGATCAGATCTATGTACATGTATTTATGCATAGATATACAAACATGAAAATGAACTTGTCAATAATAACTTGGTTGAAATTATTAGTTTTGAAATACTTCCATACAATCAATCAAAAACAGTTATAATAGATCATAAGTTTAATATATTTGAGTATATGCAGGTATGCATCTATGTTTAGTGATTAAGCTTTTATATTTTTTATATAAAATGTAAACAAAAACCTCTTTCCTGTATCATTTTAAAAATTATGAATGGTTTGGTGCTTTTCTGGTAAATTTCTCAGATTCTTGAACTGCCAGCTGGTTTGCTTCTTCAATTATAATCGATGTTTCAACTCCTGAAACCTGAAGATGATTTCAGAGACAGGAGTCAAAATATTGATTCTAATCAAAGGAACATCCTGCTGGAAACACAAGAAGCATTCATCCTTTTAAAAGTTACTTGGTAATTGTCTGGTAGGATCTGAGTATGTTGCAATTGATAGTATTAGTTGAACAGATATATTTCAAAATTCTATTAAACATCATCATGACATTTCTACAAAAGTAAGACAGAACTAAAATCTTATATACTATCAAAAGTCCTTTGTTCATTTTATTTTATCTGTTTATATAATAATAATCCAAAATTAAAAATGTAAATGCTCATTTTTTAGTGGACAAACACTCATGATGATGATATTAACTGTGTATCAATAAAAATATCTTCCCAATAAAGGATTCATAGAAGTTAATGCCTATGTATCACCTGAATATGAATGAATATGTTTAAAGGTAAAATGGAATTTCACTAATAAAGAAATATTTCTATAGCACACTTCTTTCCATTGGTGAATTGATCATGAGAAATCAAAGTGATATTTTATATGGAACCATTGATGACTGGGAAGACGATAAGAATGTGGATATCATCTTTGAAGATTATCCAGACTACAAAGAGTTAGAATATGAATATCATTTAAATCTTAAAAATGTAAGTTTACATGAAATAAAATAAACAGAGTCAAAGCGGCCTGGAATTTCATTAGAAAGTTCTCCAAGGCCAATACCTATATGCAGATTCCACCTAGTATTAACTTCAATGACACCATGTCAACCAATCCTCTGGAAATTGCTAATAATTTTAACAAGCAATTCCATCTCTCTTCTCCTAGGCCCAATCTAAACGCTTGCCTATCCAGACCTGTCTCACAATAATATTTCTCTTCCCCTCTGATCCCAATGAAATCATAAAAGTAATCCTTTCTTTCAAAAGCAGTTGGCCAGCTGGTTCTGATGAGATACCCATGACAATCATCAAACAGGCTTCATATTGGATTGCCTCTCCAATCTCCAGCATCTTCAACTCCTCTATAAGTGAAGAACATTTCCCTTCCATCCTGAAGCTTGCTCATGTTACTCCAGTCCATAAAAAAGGTTCATACACAAATTCTAGTATGAGGGCAGATCGGAACGTAATGCACAATAATTTTTTTCTCCCCTGGTATTGCAGCTGGAATGTTGAAATTTAACGACGATATAGTTTGAATTTTCTGCTATGGAGGGTATTTTGTTTTCATGTGCAGCTCTAACGAGAGAAGCCTGAACTATGAAGCAAACATGGTGCACATGTTACTGTCGTCCACGTGTGAGGAGCAGCAAAGTGTACGAGGGTAGATTGGAAAGTAACGCACAATATTTTTTTTCCCAAAAAGTTTAATGTGTTGAGAAAATTGGTGATTATGTAGAAAAGTAGGTCAAAGATGTAAGTTAATTTGTGATTTTTTTTGGTTTTGGTACATATTAAACTTTTTGGGAAAAAAAATATTGTGCGTTACTTTCCGATCTACCCTCGTACACTTCGCTGCTCCTCACACGTGGACGACAGTAACATGCGCACCATGTTTGCTTCATAGTTCAGGCTTCTCTTGCTAGAGCTGCACATGAAAACAAAATACCCTCCATAGCAGAAACTTCAAACTATATCGTCGTTAAATTTCAACATTCCAGCTGCAATACCAGGGGAGAAAAAAATTATCGTGCTTTACTTTCCGATCTGCCCTCGTAATTATCATCCCATATTCATTCTCTCAGTTTTCTCTAAAATCCTGGGAAAACTCTTATTTTCTCGCCTGATCAATTATTTAAATCATTATAATTTACTTTGCCATTCTCAACATGGTTTTAGATATAAGTGCTCCATCACTACTGCTAACTATCAGCTTCTCCACCAGATAATCGATGCATTGAATAATAAGGCATTTGTCTTAGGTACCTTTTTTGACCTTAGTAAAGCTTTTGATACCATAAATCATGAAATTCTATACATGAAACTTAATAATTTGGGTATTAATGGTATTGCACTGAAATGGATCAAGTCCTTTTTAACTGATCAACAGCAAACTGTGAAAATACCCAATCTGACAGAAAATGTCAGACATAATGTGTACTCCAAGCCTCTGTACATAACTTCTGGAGTTCCCTAAGGATCTGTTTTAGGGCCTCTTGTATTTATCATATTTATGAATGATCTACCAAACACCCTATGTAATTCAAATTTCATAGTCTATGCAGATGATACTTCCACTATTAACTGCTCTAAAAATATCGATGACCTATATTTTAATGCAAGCTATTCAATAGAATCGATGGCCAAATGGTGCTATGACAATAGTCTCCATTTAAATGATAAATAAACTATGTTCCTATAATTTCATACTAAAATTTCTCCTCCCAGTACTACGCCTCTTCCGAAAATAAACAACAGTAGCATTTCCAGTTCTGAGTCAGTTAAATTTCTCGGTCTAAACATCAGTAATAATCTTGATTGGTCTATTCATGTTAATCAACTCACTTCCAAACTCTCATAAAATATTTTTCTTATTCAAAAGTTAGTCAACATAGTGTCTCATGAATCACTTACTGTCATTTACTATGCCAATATCTATTCTCACTTGGCCTATGGAATCATATTCTGGGGTAACTCATCAGCAGCTAATAAAGCCTTCTCAGCTCAGAAGAGGGCCATTAAAGCACTCCTCAATGTTTCGAGCCGAACACCTGGACGCCCACTTTTTCAGTTTTTAAAATTTTTAACTCTTCCCTGTCTTTACATCCTATCCTGCCTCATGTTTGCAGAGAATAATCTCCACCTTTTCCCTTTCAACTCCAGCATACACAGCCACTATACACATCAAAATAGCAATATCCATCTATATGACCACTCACTCACCCTTTCCCTTAAAGCCCCACAACACTCAATTTCCCAAATCTACAATAAACTTCCAGAGAATATCAAAGGCTGCCTTTCCAATAAGTCCTTCAAATCTCATGCTATAAACCTCTTAACCAAAAAGGCCTATTATAGTATCCACAAATATCTCAATGATAATTTGTAAACTTTCTTTTTTTAATTTAATTTTATTTAATGGTAAAAATCTAGATGTTTTTGAACTGTATATGATTTATTTTATGTGATAATATATGATCATGAATTTATGATATGAACTTGTGACAATGCCTACACTTCTATATATAGCTTTGGGTGAAATAAATTTTGAATTTGAATATGCTAAGCAATGTAATGCAGGACTGTAAATTACACTGCCTTCCTCATAATTCTCTCCTTCACCCATTCCTTATGCACAGTCCTGCAGCCATTCAAACAATTCCCCTGAATCTGGTTACTAATTGTTTGACAAACACCTTGAATATGTGGCGTACTCTTAAGGAGATTATTAGTGATGGTGATTAGGCTTTTAACCAAGTTTGCGCTTGGATAAGCAAAGTGCTTCTCCCCTCCAACTACTTCCACAAAAAGATATTCCAAGGCAGGATCTTCATAAGGCAAGATCTCCAGCAAACCTGAACATGATATATTGAAGCAAAATGAACTGTACTACATGAATTGTTTTGCAAATAATAGGTATTATACAAGGAAATAAGGAAGACATCTGATTC
>KZ308899.1:25262-56815 GCA_000376725.2 Ladona fulva | reverse complement strand
GTTATACATTACACATACTACATTATAAAAAAAGATCAGAGAAATACTTAGTATCAAAGTGAATGTTCATATAAAAAATGCCAGTAAATGATTTAAAATTGCTTTTAAATTAAATGAATCAAGAGTAAACATAATGCCAAATAAATCAGTTTGAATATGTGACTGCTAACTAAAGAGAAAATTATTAAAAAAATGTTTTTACTTTTCTGATGTTTCTTGTAGCATTTCATTGCGCTACCTAGCATGGTAGATGTGAAAATCTATTGCATCCTCTAAGAATATATGATCTCTGATTTTATTGAATTAATAGTCTGAGGTTTGATCTTTTTTCTTTCAATGGATGTCATCCATGTAAAACAGTATCCTGGCAAAATTTATTAATTCATTGCAAAAATTCTTAACAAAACACACCCCCTTTGCTCTACCTTTCCTATTACCTGAAATGTATTCTTGTCTTATGATCCTATGTACTGTAAAATTATTCTCAGTGAAGCCTAACACAAAGTAATAATCTTGATAGACTTTCTTTCAATCTCTCACTTAAGCTTTTTCTACTCTACTGCCTCATCTACAGACAAACCCCAGAAGAACAACAAGTGTGAAAAATAGCGACATGACTGGGACTCAAACCCAGGTCTCCCACTTTCCGGGCAGGTATTCTAACTACTGAACTATCATGATGCGGCATGTTCAGTGGTTAGAATACCTACCCGAAAAGTGGGAGACCTGGATTCGAGTCCCAGTCATGTTGCTATTTTTCACACTTGTTATTCCTTGGGATTTTGCTGCACAACTTCAATGTGCAAAGTTAGCACATTTACCTCAAACCCCAGAAGCTTGCTTTTGTATGTGGCAGGGGATGCATGCACCATGCTATCTGTGTACCTAGTCAGTTACTGTTCCATATTTTTTGCAGAAATGATAAATTTTTGAAACAGCTAATCCCTCTGTCTATATTTTAAATATTTTTTTATTGTAACAGATCAGCCCATGAAACGGGGAGGACAAATAATATCTACAACATCCTTTTAGAAGGCATTTTCTCTGAATTAATTAAGAAAACTTGGCCAAAGTTTAAATATTCTTTCTTATCAAGATTCCTATCTTAAGTCACAAAGTACTGTGTTACTGGGTAATTCTTAAAAAAAGAGTATTGTTTTTGCTATACCTTTCATAGTTCTCAAACTTGTCCCAGAGTCCCACAAACAGTATAAATACTTATGGAAGTCCATATACATTTCATGTTTTAATGTTTCTTACTACCAATTAAATATCTTTTTTATTTCCTTTCCCTTTATTGTATGCCAAATTATCACAATAAATAGCAAAGCAAAAGAAAATTTTGATTTTGGATTTAAAACATTAATTAATCATTTAATCTCCTTTAGACAATATATAGATCATTTAATAAAATACATATGAATATTTTTTTATTAATCAAAATTACTCAGGTTTTCATACTCAGAAATATTTTGGGACAAATTTCAATTTATTTCCCTAATATCCTAGTTTTCTTTATTGCCATTTATATCACATATTACTAATTCTGAATTTCATACTTTCCTCAGATATATTTACTCTCTACTCCAGGGCATAAAACATTGACTTCAAACTCACAGGATTGGTTTGTTTTAACAACTCCTGAACCTCTAGGAGAGCTTCTTAATATTAGGCTATGGCATGATAGTACTGGACAAAAACCATCATGGTGAAGTATCAATATAAATTATTGGTCTTAAGAAAGACAAATGTGCTTAGTGTAGTACTTCCACTTTAAACACTTGAAAGCATTCTTTCTAAATTAATGACAGAGGCTTTTTTATGAAATTCCACAGGTTTTGTGATTCAGTGGTAGTGAGAGAATTTGAACAGACAGATGTTGTTGGTGTATGGGTATTTTTGGTAAACAGATGGCTTTCGGTGGGAGGACTGTCAAACCAGCCACGAATCTATTACTCTGCCACTCTTCCTTGCTGCAAAGTAAGAACTGCTACACAAGCAGAATTAATAAAGTGGAGACTTGTTTTTAATAATAGTGCAAGGTTAAATTTCTCTGAAAAGCATGAATGGCTGGGTATTTTTAAAAGGTTAGTGATATCAGAATAATTTTATTAAGAATGTCTTTGTGAGGTAATAATTATAAATTTCACTTTCCATAATTGAGTAAAAGATATTCAATATAATTTTTGATAATTTTTTTATACATTTAAATTACAGATTGTGTGTTTTACTTTAGGATATTGTACAAATAAATTTACTAATAATTGTAACAAATGAGACTCTGGATTTCCAGGTGGGTAATGTGTTTGATTTTGGTGGAAGCAGTTCCATGTTTTATTCCCAGAGGAAGCTCATATGCAAAATGACTTTAGCTATTGAAGCACTTTTAAATTACTAATACTACACATGCAAGAAAGTAACACACAACTATAAACAATAATGTGTGTATTTTTATGAAAACACGTTAATCCTCTCTTCTGCATTCCATCTGACTTAGACCATTTGTAGATGATAATAACTAATTTTGCAAATTTTTGGGAGTTATTACTTTTTCTATTTTCAGCCTGAAGACCATTTAATTTAACGTAAACATATCATACCACCAAGGTTATATGAAACATTATGATTAATCCTATTTTACAGGAAGCTGTATTTTTTTACACAAAATTATTATATAATACTAAAATTGGTAGCTCAGATTTTGTTCTAACAAACAACTTTATTATTGTTGTTCAATCTTAATAGGCCTGCACATAGTCCATACACAAGCTGCCAGAGACTATCTATGGCTGTCTGTGTTCTTCTATCTACAATGCTAGCGAATGTAATGTTGTATGGGATCCCAGAACCTGAACCAAGTAAGTATAATGAGTTCTAACCAAAGGAAATAAGCACCATAAAAATGAAAATTATTGAAACATTTGAAAGTAATGTTTACAATAATGTTGAGCTTGAATATGTCAACATTTCTATGAAATAATTACCTTTATATTCAATAAAAATATCATTTCTTCATGATGATAAGCATCCCTACATACAAGTAATACTCAATTTAATTTTTATTTCAGGTACACAATTAGATGAAGGATTTTTTTATTTTACCATCAGGGAGTGGATAATTTCAATTGAAGGTGCATTAATTGTTTTTATATTGAGTGCTCCACCATTTTTGTTTTTTAGGTAAGTAATTTTTTTATTGTTATAAGACTCCAGACTCTAGGTTCTTCATATGAAATAAAACTTATCTTTATTTACATTTTCCAACTTAAACATGATCCTTAAAACAAGAATAATTCAAATATAGATTAATAATATTATGAAGATTCTTAATTTTAGAAAGGCTACCATTTCAATGAACATTTCCCATAAAAATTATGTAAATCTGCTGATTTATATCCATGATTTAGGTCCAATTCTTGATAACTATGGATTTGCAATTCTGTATGTACTCTGAATTCCTAGTTTATAGAAAAGAACTTCACTCATTCTTCTTATTCTATTCTTTCTCATGATAGATTAAATCGTTAAAATTTGGGATTAATTGAGATGTACACATACTTTTTTTATAATAGTGGTTGTGTGTTTTTTACATAATCTCAGCATATCAGTTATATATTTCTTGTTGAACCTTTTTCTTTCTTGTTTATGGTGTTAATAATCCTTTCTTTTAAGCTGTATACCTAAAACCTAGACTATTTCTCTGTGTACATTAAGGTGCTATAATCCATGGTAAAGAGCATGGGTGGAAGAACTTTTTCTTTTGGAAAGTCACATTTAATATTCAGTTGCATAAAATAGGCCACACATGAAACTACCTGACCATTCTACAATTGCTTTATGCATACATTCAAATAATTTAAGATTGAAATGCATTAATTGCATTAGAGGTTTAAAAACTCTCAGTAAGCTATATTTCAGCAGGTAGAACTTTTGTTAAGAGACAAATGGGAAGCTCCGCATTCAGGAGCTTCCTGTCTGTTAACGTGAGTTCCTCCTGCCAAAATATAGCTTACAGAGTGTTTTTAAACCTCTAATCTATTCCAACTTTCTTTTCCTTCATTGAAATTGTATATGAGATAACAAATTCATGCATTGGGTAAACTAAAAGAGATCATTTTCCATTTTATTTCCACTAAGTATTATCAGGAAATTTGGAAACAAGCTCATTCAAATGTAGTAATGTTTCAAGAAGAGACTGAAAGGCCATATTGAATGCCCAAAAAGGCTGCAGGTTCTCTATCTCTGGTACATACCTAGGTTCCTTTTGTCTTATCCAAATCCATGTCTCTATTTCATTTTTATATAGTATAATTTTTACATGCTTCAGTAAAGTAAAGCCTCCCATACTTGAATTTCTTATGTATGAAGAAGATTAACCTTATCACAGACTGATGCATATTTTATTAAGAGAATGACCATTTCACATTTTCTCTAGTTTCTGACTGTATCCTTGCTCATTATAGGAACTCAGAGCCAGGAGATTTGGAAATAGGAAAAAGGCTAGTATCCATCATTGAAAGTTTAAGGCAAACATTTAGAAGGAAGAAGAAGGAACAAGTTTTTGAAAAGGTTTGTTTTTAACAATTACCCATTGCCAAGTTATGTTAGGTATAATTTATCAATACAAATAAGCCCAATTTAGATTGTTCTATATAATTTACAGTCTCTTTAGTTATTTATGTAAATTATCACCTTTTTTAATAAAATATTGCAAACAAGAAGCATAGATTTATGTTATGTTAGACTTAGCTCCTCAATAATCACTAAAATAAGCTTTATTGCTAAAATTAAGTTAATTATTTTTTCTCTTTATGCAAATTTCCATCATTTTATTCTTTTATTAGGATTTTTTATTCATTATTTATAAGGACACAATAGTACTCTAATGCTTTCAACATATATACAGGGTCATTCCAAGCCACTATGCCACCTGTGGCAAGATATCACATGATACCACTCTAAGAATTACCAAGTCTTTCTGCTTGATTTTAATTGAATTAAACTGTATATGAAAGAGAGCAATGAGCATCTTTTCAATGTAAATTTATATTTATTTCCCAAATAAATTGCCAAAATCAAGAAATAGAAGACCTTAACATTAAACTTGCCCCCCCCCTTACAAGAGGCCCATGAGGTGGTTGCCTCACCATCTTACCCATCATTACAGTCCTTTGTATGAGTGTGTATGCATGTGATTGTATATCGATGAATTTGAGAGATAACAAAGGAGAATTAGGATAAAAATAATCTATTATATGATTTATCTACTTCATAGGATTCAAGAGTTCCAGAAACAAGCCTTTTCAAAACTATAAAAATCATGGATGAACATTTCATTAATGCAGAACTGATATCTAAATTGGAAAAGCATTCATATTGGTTGCCCAATTATTTTCGACTTTTTGCATGGTGAGATTATTAATTTTCAAGGCTGATGATATTCTAAATTCACCAGTTTTAGTATGCATAATTTGTAGTTCTCATATGTGTCTGGCTTAAGTCTTGGGTGATAATCAAATTGAACTCTCTTCTTCTGGAAGACATTATGGATATTGAGGTAATTGTATTAAGATTCACAAAAGGTTAAACTTGATTTAGATACAGTAGATATTATAGAAGGGATGATTAGATGGGGTAGAAGGATGAAGAAGTCATAACAATTGTAAAAAAAATTATGTGGCCAATAAGATGTCATAGATAGAGATGAGTTAAGTCTGGAAACCTTTTCATACACAAAGCACTCCTGAAATTAATAACAGATGGACAAACAAGGGGTAATCTAGGTTGAGAGAGACCATAGTACAAAAAATGAGGAGTGCAATATAATGAAATCGAAGTGGTGGGCAGTCAAGAGAGAGAAGTGGGGAGCAGTGGTCAACCAATCAACAGACCGACTTCTTATAAGGAAGAATAACTGGAAAGAAAGCTGTGAACATTTGAACTAAAAATTCCGCTACTTATTCACAATGATATGACTATTATCTGGCCTAAAGCAAGTGAGTTTTCCATTAAATTTGCTGCTCCTTTGTCATATCCAATCACATTTCAGCAGCCGCTTCCATTTACATCTAAGTTTAATATCTACAGTTATATAGTGAGAATAAAATTTAACTCCTTTCACCATAACTGAGCATGTATGCTCACTTGTTTTTTTTTTTTGGGGGGGAATGCATTTAGGCACCCTGACAAGTGGCCTACGGAGCCTCCCCGTGTGTGGGACTCGCTCGGGAAATTGTGAGAATACCCACTAAACCCCACCCCTTCTTCGTCTAGGACGTCAGGCTGGCACCGCTTGCGCATTACTTCGGCGTGGTCCTTAATTCCTAGTTAGTTAACTTTCCTCTTCACTTATACTCTTCCCTTCAGTTCTTCAGACATCCCTTCTCTTTTTTATCTCTCAGGACTGACTCTATGAACTGCGCTATTGCATTCCATTTTTCTCTATGTTCGATCATTCTATCAATTATATTTTCGGTCGTAAGTTGACCGGTGATATCTTCTAGTGCTGCCCNTAATCTCAAATGCATTATAATGCATAGA
This sequence comes from Ladona fulva, assembly GCA_000376725.2. Taxonomy (NCBI): domain Eukaryota; kingdom Metazoa; phylum Arthropoda; class Insecta; order Odonata; family Libellulidae; genus Ladona; species Ladona fulva. The sequence goes on along the minus strand of KZ308899.1, from coordinate 50,275 downwards.
GAATAATTCAACTTTCATTTTCAAACAGATATTTTTATAGTTTTCTTTGAAAAACAATCAAGCATTGCCAATCTATTACATCAGGTGGAGGTGAATTATGCAGCATTACTCCTTGAAAAAATAAGGAGGTTTGTGAGGATGATTTTGAGACAAAAGGAATGTAGAAATTACTTCTTCCTATTGTGTTATGCACAGGTACTGTTTGTCCTCAAGATATTTTGTAAGTATTCAGGCATTAATCCCATTTTTGTTTTATGCATGATAGTTAAATATGTCAGACCATGCTCAACATTTAACCAACATAGTTTTTGTAGCATTGTGTACATTTTTGTATGTCTACCACATTTAAATATTATTCACATGGCTTTATTTTGTAATATCTGCAATTGATTCTTTCCTGTTCGACTAGATAGGTATAAAATAGTTGCACAATAGTTAAAATTTGGCAATATAATGTAACTGTATATCACTTTAGTTGTCACAATGGTTTGAAATTTACCAACTCTAGCCATGAAATTTAATTCTTTTGCAATTTTCTTGCAGACTTAATTTAAATCTTCATCAAATTTTAATTTTCTATCAACTATCACTCCTAAGTATTTTATTGAATCAATAACATTAATATCACATTTATGTATTTGGACTTTTAAATTACTATTTTTAAAATACTTATATTGGTTGCAATTTCCAAGGAACATTGCATTTAACTTAGTTGTATTTAGTTTTAATTTATTTACTTCAAACCATTCCTTTAGTATCTCTAAGTCCTGATTTACATAAGTTATTAATTCACTCATATTTGTCCCAGCCAGGTATATTAGATTATCATCTGCAGAGAGGTGATAATGACAATTTTTTAGATATATATTATGAACAACAAGAGTCCCAGTAGACTACCCTGAGGAATTCCAACATATATCTTTCTTTAGGATGAGATGTAGTTTTCACACTTTAGTTCTTGCATTCTTTCTGACAAATAGTTATGGATCCATTTAATGACTACACCACCAAAACCATATTTCTGTAGCTTTTATATGAGCCCATCTCTATCTACTGTCTCAAAAGCTCTTCTTAGATCCAAGAAGACAGCACAAATCATCTTTTTACTCTCCAGGAAACCCTTACACTCTGAATGATTGTCTCACAGCTATAACCAGTCCTGAAACCTGATTGTTATTGCACCATAATTTTATTTTTTTGGTGTAATTAATTGTTTTTTTAGGATTTTAACTTAGACCCTGTTTGCTTTGCTTGTATCCTTTTTAAGCTAATGTTTTTTTGAACTAATTTGACAAGTGTTTTTTACAAAGTCATTGGATATTTTATTTAAGCAGGTTCACTTTTGATAGATTGATAACAGAATTATATCTCCTGTGTTTCTGTCAGAGATACTCTGGGTAATTTGATTGTATTTATGGGTCTAAGTGTTTGTTTCCTTTTAGGAAAAAAGAAAGGGAGGGATATGGGTGGTATTGATGTATGATTTGGAGTTAAAAGAGTGAAAAGAAGGATTTGTATACACATTATTTGATTTTCATATTCCAACTTACACATTAAACTTGCTTTGTTTTTTCTTCTATTCATGGCTGCATTTAGCCATTCAATTGCATTGGTTTATTTTCTTTAGTATCAGTTGTATTCCTATTAGATAAAAATGTTGGAAAAGAATTAGAGAAGTAGCTACAGAGTAGGTATTTAGCTTGAAAAAAAGAGTGAAAGAAAGAAAGGGGAGGTAAACGTTGCTTTGTTGTTGTAAAAGAACAACTGCCTGGTTGTCGTTATCTCTATTTGATATTTATTCTGTTTGTTGTCCAGAAAAATAGAATTTTTCCACTACCATAGCATAGCACAGTTACAGCTATAGGAGTTAGATCTCATTCTCATCTTTAAAATTAGCTGTACCTCTGTTATCTTACACCTGGACTTACATATTTAAATAATTCATCTATCGAAAATGGGTAAGAATGACTTTGCGCAAGATGGTGCGCAACCAGGAAAAATCCCAAGGAAGAATGGACTTGAAAAAAGTCTGACGGGACCGGGAATCGAACCCAGGTCTCCCAATTGCTGGTCGGGTGCTCTGTCCGTTGAGCTATCCCGTCGGGAAGCCATTCGGGATACTTTGTGGGCAAAGGACGTTGCGAGTTCGTCCGCATGGCGGCATCGTTCGCGTCTAGCTTCAATGAAGTAACGGCCACACAAAGAGATGGAAAGGAAACCCTCTTCTGGTAGTAAACAAACGAAAATGGGTAAGAATTACTTTGTGCAAGATGGTGCGCAACCGTGGCCGTTACTTCATTGAAGCTAGACGCGAACGATGCCACCATGCGGACGAACTCGCAACGTCCTTTGCAAAATGTTCTGCTGGGATAGCTCAATGGACAGAGCACCCGATCGGCAATTGGTAGACCCGGGTTTGATTCCCAGTCCCGTCAGACTTTTTTCAAGTCCATTCTTCCTTGGGAATTCATCTACCATTATCTTCACACACGACATACCAAGAGACTTTGGGAGACATAAGGAGATAGATCTATATGCAAATGACCTCGCCACGTTCGCCTCATCCATTAACAAGGAGCAAGCCGTCTGATACCTCCAAAGGGCGGTGGATGAGATGGAAAGCTATAACAAAAAATGGAGAATGAACTTGAATCCAGAGAATACGAAAGCGCTCCTCTTCCAACCCTATAAGCGAGCTGAGCCGAGGCTGCATTTGGAGCTAGATGACCATGTAAGACCCTGGAGCCAGGAGGCAACATACCTTGGGCTACGGCTTGATGCAGGGCTGACATGGAAACACCACACAACATATGTGAAACTTAGGATGAGGGGAGCGAACAGAAGGCTGCGTCCCCTTTACACTAATAGCCGAATTTCATTAAGGAAGAAACTGATTGTGTACAAGTCTTGCATCAGGTCTATAGCAGCCTACAGAGGACCCCTGTGGAGCTCGGCTGGCACATCAAGAATGAAGACAGAGCAGAACAGAACGCTGCAGAACTGCCTGGGGATCCCACCATTTTCCTACACCCGCAGTGCCTCCATCCGAGCAGAGACCAAAATGGAAGAGCTCGCCGAATACTTAAGAAGAAGAGCAAAGAAGTTCTTCACTTTGGCCAGGCACTCCTAAAGATAGTAGTGGATCTGCTCCGCAATGAACCACATTCCAGGGACTCCTACAAAAGACCTGTTGCCTCCATCGACAAGGCGCTCTGGTCCGCCTCCAAATGTCACAGAATGAGTTAGCATTCTGCGACAAGGGTCACATTAAGTTAAGAGAAGAAGGATAAAGAGAAGAGACTTAGAATCCAACATGGATGGAAAGTCACTAAGGCCCCCCCACATCAAAGATATGGGGCCAACCAGAAGAAGGGTTTTATTGTCATATCTCCAATTATATTTTCAAACACCCTATCCATAATCAGTTGAAAATGAATAGAGTAGAGCTACATTGGAGAGCATAAGGCATTGATTGAAGATGGTAGAATGTAGGGATTAGGGCCACATGGTTAGGTATAATTTTGAGATGGAATGAATTCATTAAAGAAATGAGATACAGTGGAAATGTTACAGATAAAGAAAGAAGTTGTTGGTTGATATAAAAGGAGGGCCAAGTTCTCATAAAGGTATTAATTAGAAAATAAATTACACAACCAAGGAGTGAAAGGAAAGTAGGTATTTACATAGGAAAAAGGTAAATCCATGAAAAGATAAGGGCACAAAGAACATTTTATAATTGCTAGAACCGAAAACTAAAACTAAGGAAACAAAAAGTCCTCTTCTCCTCTAAAATAAGATAATGACTTTGATGTAAAATTATGCCAATCCATTCCATAAAAATTACAGTAATAAATCAGTGGCAATCTATTTATTTAGGATCTGGTGTGTTGCTGCCATAATTATTTCTAGCTATTTGACCTGTTTGTATGGACTTTCATTTGGCAAGTTCAAAGCATTACTGTGGATATCATCCTTTATGTTAGCATTCCTCCAGGGGATATTCATATTTCAACCTCTGAAAGTCATAGTTTGGGCTGCTTTAGATTCAGTTGTGATGAGGGTATGTATTTTTATTCCATTTTTTTTAACTTGATTTTTAGAATGAATATAAATTAGAATTTAGATTAGTTTTACCAAAGGAATATTTTTAAATCAAGCAAAANGGCGTTTTCATAATTTTAAGAAATTGTTTAATATTAGAGGTTCATCATATAGATAACTTTATATCCTATAAGAAAAAAATTTGTTTTCAAAATTTGAACAGATATTGTAGATGCTAGAATGCACACCAATTGGTAACGCTTTTGCGAACACCCTGTAGATATCCTATGATATATACGATAAATTTAGTTAATCTTTAATGAAAAAATGTTTTACTCTCAAAGGTATAATATAGGTATGTACGAGATTAGAAAGGTGTATATTTTACCATTTTTCTAAAATAAATTTCCAAAAAACTTAAATTTTGCCCTTCTAAACCAGGTGCCCCCCTTAATGAGTCAGTCTTGAATTCCAATTTTTCCCCTAAAGAACATTTACATTACTATGTGTGAATCTGGTTGATAACAATGGGGTAGTGTTTATTGTGTTAGGGATTTGAACCTAGCAACACTAAGTTACTGGGTTCAAATCCCAGTTAGGGTAGGGTTGTTTCCGTTTATGACTGAAATAGTTCAAATATAACAGAGTTCTCTTAAGACTAAAATTCATCCAATAAAGTTGTCATAACTATTACCTTTGTTAATCACTTATTACATTTAGGAGTTGAAGTTAGTAAATTGGTGATTTGACCTGAACTTCTGTCCTCTTAAAAATGTGTTGCCACAATCACAGAAATATTTCAAAATGTCTACATATACTGGAAAAACGTAGGTATCATGTGGAAGCTTCATTATTTTGCTTTTTCAAATCTTAAATCAGTATTTCTTAATTTAATCTTATAAAAAATATCAGAAAAAACTTAGTTATTGGGAATTATAAGTTTGAAGATGTCAGAAAATTTACTTACCTGAAAGTAATGCTAAATGTTGAAAATAAGATTTCTGATCAACCAAAGGGTAATGCAGGGCAACCAGCCCTATTTTGGAAATGTACCTCTCCTCAAATCAACTCCCCTGTCAAGGAACAATTTACTAAAAAACTTGCAAAACTCTGATAAGACCAGTTGTAACATATGGAGCTAAGATATGGGTGCTATCCAAAGAGGATGAAGAAAGATAAAAGGAAAATTATGAGGAGAATCAATGACCCAGTTAAAGAAGAAGACATTTGGAGAGATAGAATGAACTGGGAAATAAATAAAACATTAGAATGGGAGGATATAATTAGGTTCTCTAAGTCACTGCAGCTGTCATCGTTGGGCCTTGTTGAAAGAATGGAAGAGGATAGAATGGCCAAACTGTTATTCAACAGCCAAATCAAAGGGGTTTAGAGGAGAGGAAGACCATGCAAAATATGGATAGAGGATGTTGAGAGGGACAATGGGAGTTGGAAGGTGGAGGAAGATAGCAAAAAGGAGACATACTCGTATAGCAGAGAAAGTCAAGGCCCACACTTGGTTGTAGAGCTTTGTATGATGATGATGAATCATAAATTAAAATATGTTCATGGTATCTTAAACAAATTGTAAAACTATATCAGTTAATACCCTTTTAGGTCAATAAGTGGTATTTTAGCCTAAAATCAGAATTTAATAACTTAAAAAGAATATCAATGCATTTAAAAAGTTATTTCAAAAATTTTTCTTAAAATAGAGAAAACTTCTGTGATTTCAGAAGGAGTTCTGACTTGCCTCTGTGATTGCATTTTCAGCATTTGGCAAGAAAAGAAAGGAAGTGGCGAGAATGGTCATCTTCTTCTGTAGATATAATGTGTCTTCTGTTTTATATCACTGCTTTATATGTTCTGGCATATTACACCAGTGATCCTACATCATGGAATAGCTCCCATGTTTTTCGAGAGCTTTTGTCCCAAAGTCTTCATAACCAAGAAGAGCAAGGCCCTAAACTTAACAGTCTGACAAGCAAAGCAGAGTAAGCTCATGAAACTAATTAATTTTATGTCATGACTTAATGGTGTATATGGAAATAAGGAATCAAGATTCATGTCTTTATGAAAGAAAGATGCTTATACTAGTTCAGAAAGGGTTTTAAGAGAGAATTCTGCAATTGGGATTATTGTGTCCTGTTGTTATAATTCTGTAATAACAAAAAAATCTTACTAATACTAGAACCTTTCTTCTCTTCTCTCACAACTGAGATTTTTATCTAAGACAGAAAGTTACAGAATAAAATAATTTAACTAAGTTATGGAATCATAGTTATTGACTAATATTAAAATAAAATTTTTATTCAGTTTGTTAGATTTCCTTAATATGACAGTGATACCAACTCTGAATGCTAGAGTAGGTTATAGTGGAGAACCAATTCAACAAAATGAAGGATGGACAGCTAATTTTCCATACAAGCTTCTTGGAGCTCCTCGACTTCGACAAATTCGAGTGAAATCAGGTTTCTGCTTCCTTACATTTGCAGACTATAAATACTACAGTGTGGTAGATATTTAAAGCACCTCATAGAAAAACATATCATGTACTGATTACTTTCATTATATCATATTTTAATAACATCAGTTGGTAATATTTTGTTTACTGTGCTTGTCTACATATTTCTCTTAATTCAAATAAGTAATATGTTTTGATGAATATTGTCGTGTTTATTAACCATTCAACACCTACATACATGTGGGGTGAAGAGAAAGACCATACTGACCACCAGGAGCACCTTCACCTTCTCCAGCTTTCACTTCTATTAGGGAGGGGTTGATGGGGATAGAATATGTAGATGGGTAAAATGTAATACATTGTACCTGACGTGGAGGGGTAAGGAAGCGGTAGCGGTAGGAGGGGAGGGAAAACACAATGTAACAAACAGTTGGCGCCCCAGCAAATATCACAGTACACATAACATTTGAAACTTATGAATTCATGTTTTAATAACTTAAACTTTCTTTTTAAAGCTTTTGTTAGTACTAATAATTGTCATACTGCATGCATTATCTTATAAACTATTACATTATTTAATGCATGACTTTAGGGCTCTGTTCTATTCCTATGGAAATTAATCATGTTGTGAGAGATAAGAGATGTATTCCTTCATACAACTATTATACAGAAGATAAAGCCGACTATAGCATTGGATGGGAGAAGCCAGATAAGTTAGCTAATACTGAAGGCAGAGAACAAAAGCCTTGGATTTATCATACTTCTGAAGAAACAAATGCAACAATTATCATTGGTAAATAGAATCAAACTATTATACCTTTAGTATTCAGTTGAACTCCATTTGTAACTATTTAAAAGATATAATTATTATTTTCTTAAAATTTCGATTGTAATAAAAAATGATAATTTCTGGTGGAAAGACTTTCCTAATCAAGTCTTTAGATTCAGTTGTGATGAGGGTATGTATTTTTATTCCATTTTTTTTAACTTGATTTTTAGAATGAATATAAATTAGAATTTAGATTAGTTTTACNGGATCCATTTAATGACTACACCACCAAAACCATATTTCTGTAGCTTTTATATGAGCCCATCTCTATCTACTGTCTCAAAAGCTCTTCTTAGATCCAAGAAGACAGCACAAATCATCTTTTTACTCTCCAGGAAACCCTTACACTCTGAATGATTTTGATACAGATTCATATTTACAATTCTGTGAATAGTTAATACTATCGTAATGCAGTGAAGAACATCTTAGAGTTGACAATGAAAAGTATCATAACCAATTTAAATTTTCCACCCTCATATTTAAATATACTGAAGTACCATGGTGTTTCACAACTGTCTCTGAGCTATTAATATATGAAATTCATTGACATTCTTATATAAAATATTGAAGTTTAAGTATGTGGTCGATTTTAGTATGTGATGTGATGACCCCAAACTTAATCTATGAACATTTTTATGAAAAGATTAAATGAAATTAAAAACTGCAATAAAGACCTTGTCTGGGTCACTAAAAATGTTATGCTAATAATTCCATCTGTATAGAAAATGCTGTCCAAAACCAAACATTATTTACTTTGAAAGAAATAATCAGTTACCACCCAACAGACCATCTTTTCAAGTACACCCCTGGATTAGCCCATTGGTTGGACTGGAAATCCCAAAAGGCAATATTGGGAATCCCTTGAGTTGTAAATAAAATCCAAAATTTCTGTAAATTGATTTGTGTGTTTTCTGAAATAGATGCATCAGATGAGCCTGACCATAGTATAATAGGTCAAACTCATTGAAATGTGATTTCAGAGAATATAGTGGCAACTGAAATGTACCCACAAAAAATATGAGTGATAATGGGTGAAGCATTTGAATGTCTGAACTATTTTATGGAATAGTACATAATATAAAAATATGCTTAACCATTCAATAACTTCATATTAAAACTATACTCTCTATATCTGACTCGTTAGTCAAGGATCAGGGCCATTAAAACCAATCAATATCTGCTAGGGAGCTCTTATAATTTTCTTTGGAAATCTTGAACTGTAGTTAGGTGTTATATATTATTCTATACTATATTCTCCATCATAAACTTCAGTTTTGGGTAGTACTAGCAAAGGTGGACTAGAGCTCTGTAATTTAATAATAGTAATTTGAAATCTGTAAAGAACTTGTGTAGTAGGCAAAATTGAAGATGATGAAAATATAGGTTACAAAGCAGAGAATGTCTTTTAGGATATAGATTTTCCATCATATTTATTGATGTAAAATTGTAAAATAGTCCCAAAAACCTTGCTGCATCTTATACATGGATGCATTGTAATAATAACATAATTGGTATTAGCTCCTTTGACACAGCTTACTACTTCTATCAGGTAGTTGAGTAAAAATGCGAAATATATTGTAACACAAATTTAATGCTAACAACATTCTACTGCTAGTACACAACAACAACTGAGAGAAAAAGTTGGGAAGGGCAGGAATGCCAAAATCAAAGAAAATAATTAAATCAGTGCCCTCTACCATGTGCTACTCACACTATTAACTCACAGAGAGGGAAAATGTACCCATTTGGATTGGATCACTCAATTAAATGATACAACTCACAACAATAATAACATGAGTTTATTTTAGCACAAGGCTATTCATTGCATACATTAAAAGAAAAGGCATAGTAACCCTTTACAGAATATGAAAAACAACTTTAGGATACAAAAGTATTAAAATCATAGAAACAATCATTAGAATTAAAACAATAGTTACAAATATAAAGGACACAAAGAAGAAAAATATAACATATAAATAATATTTATTAAACGGACGAATGTCCTTTTACAAGTTGAAAAATACAGAATACTATCATAATCACAAATATGTTATAATGTATAGAGAGTAACTCAAATCTCATTTTCAAACAGATATTTTTTAGTTTTCTTTGAAACACAACCAAGCATTGCCAATCTTTTACCTCTGGTGGAAGTGCATTATATAGCCTTATTTCTTGAAAAAATAAGGAGGTTTGTGAGGATGATTTTTAGACAAAAGGAATATGGAAATTACTTCTTCCTCTTGTATTATTCCCATGTACATCACTGTTTGTCCTTAAGATATTTTGTAAGTATTCAGGCATTAATCCCATGTTTATTTTATGTATGAAAGTTAGCACTTTTCAGACCTTGCTTGACAGTTAACCAACATTGTTTTTGAAGCATTGTATCAATTTTTATATATCTATCACATTTTAATATTATTTGCAAGGCATTATTTTCTAATATCTGCAATCTATTCTTTTCTGTTTGACTAGCAAGGTATAAAATAGTTGCACAAAAGTTAAAACGTGGGAATATAATGCAATTATATATCACTTTAGTTGTCTCAATGGATAGAAATTTACTAACTCTAGCCAGGAAATTTAATTTTTTTGCAGGCATAATTTAAGTGTTCATCAAATTTTAATTTTCTATCATTTATCACTCCTAAGTATTTTATTGAATCAATAACATTAATATCACATTTATGTATTTGGACTTTTAAATTACTATTTTTAAAATACTTATATTGGTTGCAATTTCCAAGGAACATTGCATTTAACTTAGTTGTATTTAGTTTTAATTTATTTACTTCAAACCATTCCTTTAGTATCTCTAAGTCCTGATTTACATAAGTTATTAATTCACTCATATTTGTCCCAGCCAGGTATATTAGATTATCATCTGCAGAGAGGTGATAATGACAATTTTTTAGACATATATCCAGAAACCATTCATATATCTTATGAACAACAAGGGTCCCAGTGAGCAATTCCAACATATATCTTTCTTTAGGATGAGATGTAGTTTTCACACTTTAGTTCTTGCATTCTTTCTGACAAATAGTTATGGATCCATTTAATGACTACACCACCAAAACCATATTTCTGTAGCTTTTATATGAGCCCATCTCTATCTACTGTCTCAAAAGCTCTTCTTAGATCCAAGAAGACAGCACAAATCATCTTTTTACTCTCCAGGAAACCCTTACACTCTGAATGATTGTCTCACAGCTATAACCAGTCCTGAAACCTGATTGTTATTGCACCATAATTTTATTTTTTTTCAATATATTCTTTAATTTGTTCATAAGCTATCTTTTCTACTATTTTTTCTATTGCACATAATATATTAATTGGCCTGAAATCTTCTGCTATGGATGTACCAACTTTCTTCCTGCAGAGAATGACTCTAGAGATTTTCAATTTTTTAGGAACAATACCTAATTCTAAGGAGCTATTTACAATATTTATCAAAAGATTGGAGAGCTCATTGGAATACTTTTTCAGGAAATCATCTGGGCTATTTTTATTTGACATTGCCCTTATAACATTATGCAGTTGTGTCTTATCCATCAATTTAAACTCACTAATATGTCCCTCTACCATATCAAAGTCAAAAGTTTTATCACAGATAGGGATAGTGCTTGCTATATCATACATACTTTCAATGAAATACCAGTTAAATTCCTCTGCAATATCTTCTACTTTTTATAGATTTCTATGCGGAAAATTCATTCATTATAGACTTCATTTTTGCATGTTCCTAAAAATGGTTACAAGGTTTTCCATATTTAATTTGGATTTCTACAGCAACTATCAATCTTTTGCTCATAGTACTTACATTTTTCCTCATTGTTTGGACCACATTATTTCTACTTATTTTATATTCTTTCAATGCTTTATGTCTATCTTTAATGGTGACCAATATTTTTCCATTAAACCATTGTTTTCCATTTGTTGGGATTAACTTCCTTTTTTCATCTACCACATTTAAAATACTCAATATTCCAGTATCATACCTTATATCCAAATCAGTTTCTCTATAATTGAATTTAACCTTTTTCAGCCCTTCTTTTAAGGCTTCTAAATTCTTCACTTTAGATCTCCTCAAACGGGTGACTCTGAGAGGTTTCCACATATAAATTCTAATCAAGAAATGATCAGAAATTTGAGGAGTTTCTACTATTTCACTTTTCAGCTCAATTTCATTTTTGATTACTAAGTCAATAAGAGTTTCCCTATACAGGGAAACATGTGTGCAGTCCCAAACCACTTGTTTGAACCCACAGTCATTTACACTCTTTTTCAACAAATTTGAATATGTAGTATCAGCTAGCCAGTTTATGTTGAAATCACCCAACAATATGTGTGATCTTGAGTTATTTGATTTCTCACCAATAAAAGCACTCAAAAAGTCAATAAATACTTTATCCGAACCATTTGGTGAATGGTATACTCCAGTAACTTCATAATGTTTTCCATTTACTATAATTAGTATATTTAGAATCCAGAAATTCATGTCCACAACATGGGAGTCTATTGATTTGTAAAAAAATATATATGGGGGTACTAGCACTAATGCTAGCAAAAATGATTACATTAGGTACAAATTATTCCTTATTTAATTAAAAAGAGAAGGTAAGTTATTCCAGCATTATACATTAACATAACTCAAGAAGTTTAAGATGGAACCCTCTGAACAGATTAACTCCATTCTGGATGAATATGCAGTAGTTTGAAGCACTAAATGTTGATGAAAAGTTCTCTGACTAACACCTCATACCTCCTCTTCTATAAAATCATCTTCAAGTTCTAAATCATATTTTGGAAGATAATAGTGTTTTATTTGTAATAAGTTAATATATAACCCCATACTGCCCATGCAACAATTACAACCACTCAAGATCTGACAAATATCATATAACTGGTACCACATCAAACTCAAACTTAGAGAAAAATCACATTTACTGGGTAATGGAATGACAAGGTAATTTGTGAGATGACCAAATGGCTGCCCATAATACCAAACTAAATACAAATTAACAATTGAAGAAAAAGTTGAATAGTATTAAGTAGTCAATAGTTAAGTCTGTGCATACTAAAAAACTTCTTAATATATATAAGTAATACTGTAAGTTCAAAAAATAGTATTGAAAAAAACTTTCCCACCAATGTGTGATTGGTAAACAATGATAAAGTTCCCAGTTAAGGAACTAAGAATACAGAGGTAAGAATACAAAGAGAAACTTTTTCAGGACAGTAGGACAGTAATGAGGCATGAGAAAGTTATTTGTTTAATGTAAGTTAAAAACTATTTTTCTATATTTAATTAGGACAGCTAAATTTATACCCTGGTCATGGGTATTGGACAGAACTTGGCAGAAACTTGAAAAATTCCAGGCAAACTTTTGAATACTTGTGGAAATCTGGTTGGTTTGATAGACATACAAGAGCAGTGATGATAGAATTTTCAACCTACAGCACGGACTGCAATCTGTTCTCTGTTGTTTCCATCCTTATTGAGAGAGGGCCTACTGGAATTTTCCTTCCAAAATTTCAGGTAAATCAAATTGCATTTCCTTATTTTTCAGATGTCTAGGAAGTTTTTTCTATGAAATGTGTTAAATTATTTCAGTCAAAAATAATTTCATAAAACATGGTTTTCATAAAAACTGTTTATGAATGATATTGGTTATAAAAGTTTGTTATATCTTAAGCTACAAAGAAGGCTCTAACTTGTCATAGTATTGAAGCTATACTGAGTCATTCCATATCAGTTCATCCAGGCCATGACATCCACCATTTCAGATTTTAAAGAAACTTGGTACATTTTATCTTTTCATGTAGTTATGAAACTGTGCATAGTTTTTCCTCTATTTCAACTCATATTTTTAACAGCCATTTAAAATTAAAGGTAAGGTAAATTGCAGTTTTTCCTTTCCCTAAGGCCTCAATGAGGTCTTGTACCTCCAGAGGGAAAAAAATATCCATCTTCTTTGTCACTCAATTCTTATGAAATTTTTCAGCTTTGTCAAAGAAACAATGAGAATTTCAGAAAAAAAATTGAGTTTATTATTAGAGGAATCATAAATTCTCAAAATAGTTTGGTTTCATAAGATTTAAGAAAGTCTCTCATACAAAACAAGGCTGCATAAAAAATTAATTATCTACCAAAGGCAGAGGGTAAATAAAGCCAAACTTTTTTCCTCATAATCCTAAAGATATTTCCCACCATTTCTGAAAATAAAATTCATGGCATTTTATATGCTTATGGAGATAAAAAAATGTTACATATAAAAAAAATATGTGTTTTACTTCTCTGATAATCAACGTCCACTACTTGCATTTATTTCAAAGAAAAACACAGTTGTTAAAAACAATTTTTTCAAGTCCATTCCTCCTTGGAATTTTTGTGTGTTTATTTTATTATTTCAACCATCACTTTCCTGAATATAATTTCCACCACCGATATTTCAAGTCTTCCTTTTAAATTCAACAACTGATGTGTCACAATTGTACGTATTTTTCTAAAAAGTAATGTACTCTTCCTGAACTCATATAACCAAATAGCCAAAATATCTGAAAGAATTGTAGGATACAAGCTAAGATGAAAATTCTCTTAAGCAAGAGAGGGGGTTCAAACTCTGCTTGGTACTGGAGTTATACTATGATACAAGCTATGCTTAAAATTCCCTTGAAAATTATTTTGCAATAATGAAATAGAATCCCACAAGTATTTTTCATAAGGTATATTATGTTTTCCTAGGATAAGGTATTACCATTAGTACCTTCATTCATCCTACAGCAGAATAGTACTCATTTTCTTCACTCATTAGATTGTTTCAATCTGCCACTTCAGTCAATAGTCATCTTGATATAATCTGAAGAACAAATATAGAGAAACTAGTTTTGCTTCTGATAAATTAAGTAAGTGTTATCCCAAGGAAGAATGGACTTGAAAAAAGTCTGACGGGACCAGGAATTGAACCCGGGTCTCCCAATTGCTGGTCAGGTGCTCTATCAGTTGAGCTATCCCGTCAGAACATTTCTCCAACTTTTTTCAAGTCCATTCTTCCTTGGGATTTTTCCTGGGTGTGCACCACCTTGTGCAAATCTCCCTTACCTTCCTGTGTAAGTAAGTGTTCTTTTTTAACTTTTTGCCTTCCAATCATTTCATTCCAGGTTTGATTGTGACAGCTTGATTGCTTGCAAGCTAGTCTCCTGAAAAGAAGTAAAGCAAGTTTTACAGTTAACCAACATGAAGAATGTTTTCGTGACACTTTGCTAAATGCTTGGTGGCCAAATATTTAGCTACCAACTTTTTCCCCTGAGTGCTCAAATTCTTGTAACTTTTTTCCCTCGTATATAAATAAGTAAATACTTAGGAAGCAATGCACAAAACTCCCCTAGGAAGTATTTTACATAGAATATTAATGATGGTTTGTTTCCAAATTGTCTTCAATTATCATTGATAATCCACAAATATTTATAAGCGCAGGAATAATAAGTAATAATGAGTTCATAACATTGACTTTTGAGGAGATGGTTGTCTGCTAAATATTTAGCCACCATCTAACTAGAGCAAAGGATGATACTCCTAACATATCAAGCATAGAGAATTTCTAAACTATTTTTATGTTTATGTAAATAAATAGCATGTTTATGAATACAATCACAGAGGAATGTTCAACCTTTATTCCAGATTCAAACATCCAGACTGATTGTGCAGGAATCGACAGAATATGCAATTAATATAACTTCATATGTCATATTCATCACTGCAACTATCCTACTTTCCTATAGGCATTGTCGTAGATATTTCCTCTCTTACAAAACTAAAACAATGGTTCAAACAGATCAGCCACCCCCAGAGCCAAAAACAACACGACCGGATACAAAATTTAAAAGATTAATTTGTGTTATTTTCCTCTCTGCTGATCAACTAGAACTGAAATCAGGCACTTCCAAATGGAAGGTTCTTCTAAATTTTATCCTACATCCTAAATTAGATCTTCCCACAGTTAAACCTATTGCTGTTACTGGGAAGAAAGGACTATTATCTCCAGATTCCTCGGAAATACCAGAAAATCTTACTTCAACTCCAAAATATCCATTACAACCACTTAAATATCCTAAACTGTTTGAAATATTCGTAGTGTTACTAACTTTTATCATTTTGGGAATTCATATTCAACAATATTTAGCAATTCATAAACCTCTGGAGAATTTAGAAAATGGTTCTGCTTTCACGGAACGTCATAAATTCTTCTCCTTGTTTGATGGTCTGCTATGGGATTCAGTGTTTCGGTAAGGAAAATTTCTCTTTTAAGTGCTTTTCAAAGACTTCTAGTAACATAGTATTTTATTCTCTATCAAAAATAATAAGTTCATAATTTGGTTGGAAGTTTACAGCTGAAATATACGAGACATGACCAGGGCCATACTGATGGGATGAGGCCTCAGGTGCTATATTATAAAAGCTTATTTTAGATATGTATGAGAATGATACATACTGTAATTAAATATACTGTAAAATATACATAAGCAATGAAAAATTACAATGCATCAACTCCATCAGTTATCATGATTTTGAAAATAATAAATCAAATTTCAGTTCATTCTTTAGTAAGTAGACATTTTCTCCACTGATATCCTCAATTTGAATAACATCGTAGAAATGTGTTGGTTTAAATATTGCATACTAATTAGTATCTTTGAATTTGATAGATAAAATCATTTTAAGCTGCATCTTCAAATTATACTTTGATTTTGGAAGATTGACCCAGAATTCAACTGTCCTGAGAACTTAAATTTATTTATTCAAAATTACTCCTTTTTAGGTATATATTAGCAGTTGATGTTACTATAGCAACCATGGCTTTGTGGAGAGCGCTTCCTAATTTCTGCCGTCTTCCTACCAAAACTCTATCTTATTCTGCAAAAGATCCAGTCCCAAACTTAGTGATAATTTGCCTTATCCTTATGATTGGATTTAGCTCAGCTGCCTTCTGCAATTCTGTTCTTAGGGGTACTTATGAATTTTCCAGCATTTCAAATGCTTTCTCCACATTGCTGTGTTGGTCCCAACATTCTCCACTCAAAGAAGATTTTTCTGAGTGAGTATAATGCATTTTATATATTGTAGATTGGTTGGTGTAAATAAATCTCAGTAAGTATCAATTTATAATTAAATTATAGTAAATAAATACAGAATGAATGTGTGTGCCATGTTTCTTTTAAAGACTACGGTTAAGAATTAACTGTTCATCCTAAGTAAATTCCTGTGATCCTTTCCCTTATCTATATCCAAAGCAGTTATATTTATATTCAACATCTTCATCATTCTTTCTATCATGTAGAAGTGAGTAGTAGTTATGATCCTAAAGGTATAGGCTAAAAAAGAAAGCCCCTTTCCATAGTGGTTACTGGCTAATTCTTGAAATATCAATTCTACAAAAATGAATTCTTTGAAAAACGATTCTTTTAATGACAAATTCTTTGAAAATAGACCAATATAAATAACCTGAAGCTACACAAAACTTATTATATTAAATGTATAGGGCACGTACAGCATGGGTGCATTCCTAGGCATCAAAGGCGCATTCAATAGTACTACCTTCGATCAAATCTGCTCAGCAGCTACCAAGCATAGTGTCCATGACCACTTAGTGAAATGGATTAGGAACAACTAAGGACTGCTGTAGCCTATCTGAGAGGTGACTCCATGATGGTTCGGGTTGTACAGAGATGTCCACAGGGAGGAATACTTTCACCACTTCTCTGGAACATAGTAGTCAATAGCCTCATTTCTAAACTAAATGGCACATACTCACAGGGGTATGCAGACGATTTAACTATCTTTATCCCTGGAAAATTTCTCGATACTGTTCCGGGGATTATGCAATCAGCTCTAAGCATGGTGCAACAGTACAGGGCTAGCTGTCAACCCGGAAAAAAACTACAGTTGTTTTGTTTACAAGGAAGAGGAACATGGTGGGCCTGAGAGTTCCTTCCCTTAACGGGAAGGAATTAAGGCTCTCTGACACTGTCAGATATCTGGGTTTGACTCTGGACTTGAATTTGTCTTGGAGTCAACATGTGGAGTATAGAAACCGGAAAGCTTGCTCTACCCTTTGGGCATGCAGAAGCGCCTGCAGCAGAACCTGGGGATTGCATCCTAGGGGCATGCAGTGGATTTATACCATGATAGTAAGACCCTACTTAGTATATGGCTCAATAGTGTGGTGGAGAAGGTCCTGGCTGAAATGTGCCAGGATTAAGCTCAATCTCATACAAAGAATGGCTTGTCTTGGGATCTCTGGGGCCACGAGGACTACCCCAACCCTGGCATTAGAGACCTTGCTAAACCTTGCACCACTTTATGTGGAGATAGAGAAGCAAGCAAAAACTTGCCTTGCAATTGAAGCATTCTGGCCCATGGCATGCGATTGGATATATATCCGGTCATAGGAAGCTATGGACTGACCTAAGCAATACAAGTCCCATCTTTGAGATGGGTCATGATGACCTGGAGGCAACCTTCAATGCCAAGGCACCAGTCTTTAAAACCCACTATCACTCTCGCAAAGAGTAGAGTAAAGGGAATCACAACCATCAGGGATCCAGGTCATTGTACACGGATGGATCTAATATCGATGGTAACTCTGGAGTGGGGGTCTACTGCAGATCACCCTTAATAAATCTAGCTATTTCATTAGGAAAGCATGTGACAATCTTTCAGGCAGAAGTCTGCAATTTTGTCATGTCTGCATGTCATTAAAGAGATAGAGTCACCTGGCCCTATTCACATATGCACAGATAGTCAAATTGACATAATGGCACTCAACTAAGCTGGTGCTAGAGTGTCACAGAGAGCTTGATGCCCTTGTTGAGCAGCGAAAAATTCATCTTTTCTGGATACCAGGACATGTAGGTATTCCTGGAAATGAAAAAGCTGATGAGCTAGCCAAGAGAGGTGTTCTCAGTGATCCTGTTGGCCCAGAGCCAATTCTACTTGTTTCATCTGCTGTTCTGAGGGCTGCAATTAGGGATTGGGCAAAAGCCCCACACCTAAACATCTGGCAATCAACTCAGGGATTAAGACAAGCTAGGAGCTTTTGTGATGTTCCTAACTCCAGCTATGCCAAGAAACTCCTATCGCTTGATAGGAGGAATTTGAGAACTCTGGTAGGCCTATTAACTGGACATTACCTGGTAAACAAACATCTCTACAACATGGGAATTACTGATTCTCCAAGCTGCAGATGGTATAACCAAGAAGAGGAATCCACAATCCATCTTCTCTGTAAATGCCCAGCTATTGCCAGTACCCTGATACTTTCTCATGGGCACCCTCTTTCAGGAACCCAGGGACATTAGGGACTTACCCATGGGGAGCATCTTGGCCTTTTGTAAAGCCATAGGACTCCATGGGTAATTTCGTATTATGGCAGTTGGCACAATGGACCAAATAGGTCTAAGTGCCTTTGGCTCTCTACTAAGGGATACCGCCTCAACACAATCATCATCATATATTCAACCTATAACTTATAGTTTAAATCTAATGGCATAAACATGCACATTCAATAAGATCATTTCAAATGAAGATTCTTCAATTACAAATTGTTTACTTATCTGCATTGGATGTAATATTTAGATGCGACAGATAAAAGTGACTCTGAGGTGTTAAGGGTGGCTTATCATTGTTTTTGAAGAACTTTACTAGCCAGAAACCAGGATTTTTCTGTCCTTCAAATAAATATTTTCACAGTTTTATATACTTAGCATTTGTTATGTAACGCTTCATTCCTTAAAAATATAAGATCCAAAATTATGGAGAGCATTATCAATTTTATATTTAAATAGTTCCATGAAGTAAATATAAAAGGGCTCCCGGCTAGCCAAGTGGGCAATGCGTTCGACTTCGGTGAAAGCGGTCCTGGGTTCGATTCCCGGTGGGACCATGTGCAAAATGACCCAAGCGGTCGAAGCACTTTTAACAATACTACTACTACTAGTAAATACACATCTCTAAACATTTCGTAATATAGAACATGTAATATAAGTTTTGCTTAGTTTCTTGAAAAATGTGTATGCTCCCTTCCATAGTATTGGTTGTGGCAGTACTGATAACCAGGTTAATAGCTGTGCATACTTATCAAACACATTGTTTTGGGTTAAAGAATTCATAAAGAGGAGCAGTGTTTTTTAGTTTCTGTGGAGGTACGTAAATGAAGTTATAACTTCAAATATCAAAACCACTATTTTTGTCATGATGCAGTTGGTCTGAGAGTTCCCATTTCTTTACCTTGGATATTATTTACAACTAGTAAATGCCCCCGTCAAGCATGACGGAACTTAATTTAATTTTAAAATACGTCTATTACCGTATATATCTGCTCCTTTGAAGCCAGAAACAGACTGTCGTTAGATCATAAAAACTCAATATATTTCTTACCATTATTTATAATATTTATTCTACTGTTATTACAAGTCATTAAAGACTACTTCACATACATTTCTTGCAGAGAAATATAAAAAAAACGGTTATCCCCATGTATGTACTTGTATGGGATAACTCATGAAATCAACGATCAAAATTGGCTTGGTCATCAATGGGATGGGTTGTTTATTTCTGAAAATTTTTATGAATGTTTGGTGTATGTTATCAAAGTTCTCGCAATTTCGAAATTATATGAATTTTTCACGATTAAAATAAGATTCTATGATCATTTTCCTTTCTTGTGACACTCAAACGAAAGGAAAATGATCCTACGAAATTGAGACGATCGTCTCGATTTTGTAGGACAATTGTTCCTTATTTAATTTTATGATAGAAACAACCTCTGCAAGTCAAGAAAATGTACTTTACATTCATCTCTTATGGATATGTATTATGGGCTCCTGGGTTCAAACCCCGGCCTTTACAGAGATGAGAATAGTTTTCCTGGGGGTTCCAGCACCATAGAAACACAATGCAGTTTGTTTCAGATCAAGCTGTCAAGTCAAGCCGTTTCTGAGATAAATAGGAGGACGGACGGACAGACAGTTGCTTTTTATATAGTATATGAATGGCAGAATGAAACAAGTCAGAAGGAAGTTTTCTTACCTTATATCTAATAAAGAAGTATCATTTTATAAATTCAGTTCACTTGTCTAAATAGTGCAATTTATACCATATCATTCCTATTTATCAAGCACATTTTTTTTTAAATAATGATGATAATAATTTGTTAATCATCGAATGATAGAAAATAATAAATGCGGTCAAAATTAATGCACATGTAAGAAAATTAGAAAACTTAGTCTTCAAGGTTACATTTCAATGTATGATATGTTGTTTTAATGTTACAATAAGTTATTAGGAGTTATTACCATTCTGCATTACAAGCTTTAACATTATATGGTTATTTTCTATGGCAGAAGCTTGGCAGCAAGGATGATTTTTTGCATCTTCAGTTTGGTATCTACCATATACCTTATGAACCTATTTTTGGCAGTTCTTATTTCTTATGTGGAAGGAACCCATAGAAAGGTACTGGAATGGATGTTTTTGCTAATATTAGGTAATTTATTCTCTAATAGGATTAATCTAGGTTCTTATCCTAGGAGGCTTAATTCCTTTCCAAAAGGATCATCTACTACACTTCATCTGTTTTCCATATGTATGTACTTCCATACATGTGTAATATCTATGCTACAATAAGTAATATTTAAATTAATACATAATCTACAGTTTGGGACTTTAAACCCTTTCACTGAGTTTTAGGATTAGATGTAGCTTTAGGACATCAAATCGACTTTAGTTGATTCTTGCAGCGAAAGGGTTATATTAATATGAATTAATCAAGAAACAAATGGTAGTGAAAATTTGTGCATCATAATCTCATAGCATTTATTTATCTTTGTGTTTGGAAAAATATCATTAAACTACATATATCCCATCTTCACACTACCACAATTAATTTCCACATTGGGGTGGACCGGCCATACACCGACTGCAATACACCTACTGCCATACACGGCCAGCCATATGTTGAGATATCAGCTTTTCGACGGAAATGGTTTAGGATTTAGACAGGATGGTGGAAGGTCTCAGGAAAAGACGTCTAGACTACATCGTATCACAACCGGAACTAATTTATTCCACACAAATAGTGACATGCTTACGGATATGAAAAATTACATACCCAAACAAAACAAAACACACACTAATGCGCGGGATTAACTTTAAAGATGATTTTAACACACCTCCTTTAATCACGCGACCACATCATCATACAACAGGAATCAAGTCAATAAATTTTTTAAGCATACAACTACCTAATGGCTTTGTAAACACATCAGCCACCATGTCTTCAGATATTACATGCTGGACAAAAATTAATTTCTTACTTACTAAGTCTCTAACATTATGGTAAGCAATGTCTATATGTTTAGTTTTCCTATTAAAGGAAGGATTTCTAGACAAAAATATGGCCCCTTGGTTGTCACAATTCAACTTTACATTAACTTTTGACCAATTAACTCCTCAATCAAAGTTTGTAGATAAATTGCTTCATTGCTTGCATGGCTAAGGGCAACATACTCAGCCTCGGTACTAGACTGAGCCACAGAAGACTGTTTCCTGGATTGCCACGAAATTGGTCCTTCACCAAATTTAAAAAGAAAACCAGAGTAAGATTTTCTATCAGTAGGATCACTACCCCAGTCTGCATCACAGAAGCCAGTCAATTCTTTTTCACCCTTCCTAAAAGTTAAGGATAGTTCTTTAGTACCTTGCAGATATTTTAAGACTCTCTTGGCACTGGACCAATGCAAATTGTCGAAGCACTGATTAAATTGACTAAGATAATTCACAGCTTGTGTGATATCTGGTCTTGTCCATATGCTCAAATACATTAATGAACCTATAAGATTTTGATAGGGTACATTAGGTTTTTCACCATCATTTTTCTGAAGATACAGTCCCTTTTCCAGAGGTGTTTTCACAGGATTACAATCAGACATCCTAAACCTATCCAGAAGTTTTTCAAGATAAAGTTTCTGTGACAATTTAACTTCACCTCTCTATTTCGTTGAACACTCACCCCAAGAAAATGCTTCAACTCACCAAGGTCTCTACAACTAAACCTTTCTTTGAGTTTACTTTTTAACTTTTCTTTTTCCTCTTTGTCATTAGACACAATAAACATATCATCCACATGAATAGCCACAATTGTTAACAACCCTTTTGAACCTTTCTTTACATATACACATGCATCACTCTCAGATCTTTGAAAGCCAACAGTAATAAGAAAGTCATGTAATTTGACATTCCAGGCTCTAGAAGCCTGTTTTAACCCATATATGGCCTTTTTCAGAAGGCAAACCTTCTTCGGATTGTCTGCATCAACATAACCTTCAGGTTGCTCCATGTAAACAACCTCCTCAATGTCACCATTCAAAAATGCAGTGCATACATCAACATGGTCCATATCCATATCTAAATTGTTAGCTATGGAAATAATCACCCTTAGACTCTCTGCTCTCACCACTGGAGAGAAAGTTTCGTTATCGTCTAAGCCATAACACTGAGTGAAACCTTTGGCAACTAATCTTGCCTTATACTTGTCAATCACTCCATCAGGTCCCCTTTTTAATTTATACACCCACTTATTTTCTACAACATTTTTCCCTGTAGGCCTAGGCACGAGAACTCAGACATTGTTCTCTTTCAATGACATCATCTCCTCATGCATGGCATTGACCCACAGTTTTCCATCTTTTCTACCTAAAGCCTCTCCTCTTGTTACAGGCTCATCATTTAGGGCAACTGATGCCTTATATGTTACAAAATCAGGGAATTGATAAGGTTTTCTATCTCTTAGAGGATACCTCCTTTCTCTTTCACCCTATCTGCAGCTACCTCTACATTGCCTGCTAAATTACTTTCACTTAATACCAAGTTTTCAGAATTTCTATCAGAACAGTTCTCATGAATTACTGGTACACAAATTTGTACATCTGTTATAAAATTGGGGTTAACATTTGAATTCCCAACCTTTGCTTCCCCTTTTTCTAGCCCTGGAAAAATGCTTTCATTAAATACAACACTTCTCTCTATTATTACTTCCTTTGGGTTCTTAAAATTAATTAATCTATACCCTTTTTTCTCATCATCATAGCCCACAAATACACATTCTGTTCCTCTATCCCCCAATTTATTGCTTCTAACTTTAGGGACATGAACATAAGCAAGACAACCAAAAATTTTTAAATGTCCAATATGGACCTTTCTCCCAGTCCATGCCTCATAAGGCACCTTACCCTTTACAGCAACAGTTGGAGAGAGATTTTTGAGATAAACAGCTGTGTGCACTGCTTCTCCCCAGTATTTGTTACTTAAACCAGCTTCTTTAAGCATTGCTCTAGTTTTTTCTAAAATTGTGCGGTTGGCCCTCTCTGCAACCCCATTCTGCTCAGGAGTCCCTGCAACTGTGAGCTGTCTTTGGATGCCCTCACTTTGGAGAAAATCACTAAATGCCTTGGAACAATACTCCCCACCATTATCTGATCTCAATACCTTCAAACATTTACCAGTTTGTTTCTCCACAAGTTTTTTGTAGAGTTTAAATTTCTCCAATACCTCATCTTTAGATTTCAACAAGGCAATATGAGTATACCTCGTCTTATCATCTATAAAGGTCACAAAATACTTTTGCCCTCCCTCCATCATCCATTGGCCCACAGACATCAGAATGGACTATCCCAAGAATCTCTTTAGACCTTTCAGCTTTACCCCTTGGGAAGGATGCTCTTGTATGCTTTGCCTTCACACAATTTTCACACACTCCTGTTTGTGATGAGTTAAGAACAAAACCATCCACCAGACCCTCAGACATGGAATGCATACTTTTAAAACTTAAATGAGCAAGCCTTTTGTGCCATAAATTACTCTCTGGAAGGCTCTCTGCCTTCAATGCCTTTGGCTGAGAAGGATCAACATCCAACTTATAAATTCCACCTAATTCTTCAGCAGAAATTAAAGGACAAGACATGATATTTACACTTCCCTTACTGTATATATTACAACCTGTACCATCAAAAACTGTTATTAGTCCTAATTTTGAAATAGCACTTACAGATAGCAAATTTGTTGTTAGATTAGGCACATAAGTAACATTTCTTATCCCTGAAAAACCATCTGGACCTTTTAAAACAATGTCACCTACATCTTCTGTACACAACTTCTCATTTCCAGCACAATTGACATCTTTCTTATCTACAACTTTATAATTGGAAAGCAGATCTTTGTTCCCACACATATGAGCTGATGCCCCTGAATCTACATACCAGCTTCCTTCTTTACCGATAGCTGTCATGGCAGTAAACAAATTCCAGTTCTGTGGCCCTGAGTTTTGACTCTTACCTTCTGGATTATTTTCAGAGCTTCTATTGAATTTTCCCTTATTTCTGAACCAACATTTGGATGCTTTATGTCCTGGCCTTTTACAATTAAAGCAGGTAACCACATCATCCCTATTCTGCCCACTTCTTGAACAGTACTGTCCACCTTGGTCAGCAGTCTGCTTCAGCTGATGATAGGCCCTTCGCTGGTGCTGCTCTCGCTGTTGGCTGGACACCACATTACCAGGCGGCCCCTCAGGTTGATTCCCCCTAGGCTGCCACCTCGTCGATTGCTCCATACCATTGCCA